>JAUCBJ010000941.1:0-90042 GCA_032718475.1 Nemertoderma westbladi | reverse complement strand
CCGCCTTTCTTTCTGCTTCTGCAGCTACCACTGCTGCTTTCTTTCTGTCTTCTATACGTTTTTTCTTTACTTGTTCTTCTTGAACTCGTGTGATGCGGAGTTGTTCATCGAATTTAGCCTGATTCGCAGCCCTCATTTCCACATCGATGGCATCCAACACAAGCTTGGTTCCTTCACTATTAGGGCTAAGTCCCTCTAACCTTCTCCTCAACTCGTCATCACCTAAAAAACGTTGATAGTCTGACAGATAGATGTCAATGGCATCCCTCTTATGCGGTTTCTCTGCCGTCGCTTCACTTTCCACTTGGGAAAAAGTAGCGTCTGTTGATTCTCCATGGGTTGAGCGCTCCTCTAGCTGAGCTTTCCACTGAGCTGTTCCTTGAACCTGGAGACTCACCCGTTGAAACCAAGTCTTTACGGCAACTTGCAACGACGTGTCTTGCCTTCGTTTAGAAGCCTCCTCAAAGGCCAATAATATTAGCCTGATTCGTAGAATTCTTTCTCTAACTTGATAAAGCAGCAATCCCTGCTCTTGAGGTCCTTGAGGTTGTTGAAACAGTTGTTCTTTTAATCGCTCTATAGAGCTGAAGAATCCCTGTGCGTATCCGGCTGCGGACCTCTTCCACACAGCTGGATCGATGGTTTCCTTGGCTACTCCCATCCGGTGTATGTCTTCCCAGGCAGCTTCTGATAAATCAAACGGGAGTCCGGGTCCGGGGAAGTTCCATTGCGACTCGACAATAGACTTCAGTTCTTCACTCGTGTATCCCGCATAACTATCTCTAGTTGACCGTTGACTTCTCGCCCAATCGATCTGGTGTTCTTCCACCGCGATCAATAACCTAGTGAGTACGGCTGCAGGAAGGATGAGAAGGGGATCCGTATAAACCGCATCCGTCATCTCTGCTCCGCGCTCGGGTGTCAGCTCTACAGTATCCTCACTACTGGAGCTGCTGGGCCGCTGAGGAATAAGTTCTTGACTAGCGGGTTGTTGCTGTTCCGCTGCTTCTTGGTCCCGCTTGACCTGAGCTCGGGTGCCTATGATAGACCTACGATGTTGGACTAGCCTAGGTTCTTTTATTACTACTGGAGGGATGACTTTCCTCACAGTGGGAGGTGAACTGAAATTACGACCAGACGGTTGTACGTCTCTATCTGAGTCGCAGATAGTTACATCTAATAAACTGTCTGACAGGTTCTGCTTAGTATCAGACATGACTATGTATACCGTTGAATGTCTACTGCTGTATTACAGTCTGAGCAAGTCTAGTAATTCAGTATTAACTGCTAGCCTAGTAATTAATTACCGGTACTGCTACTCAACGCAGCGTGGTATATATAATATATTAGAATACCGGTATGCTTATAGTATATATAAGTATTATTACAGACTAGGTTTATCGCAGAATACCGGTATAATTTTAGCACAAGTATATATAAATATATAATAGGCCTATCGGGAATACCGGTACACAGCTTACAGTTTATAGTATATATAATTCTGGACTAGAATTAATTACAAGTACTGGTATAATGTAAGCCTAAAATTTACAGAAATAAAGATAATAGGCCTATCGTAAATACCGGTATGTCAATTATTTTAGAATAATTGAATTTCTGAACTTTAGGGTTACTTGGTTGCTTTAACTTACTTTATTACCGTTATTGAAGCAGTAGTCCAACTGATATTGAGACCTAATTGTTATATGGTAGGCCTACTATTTATAAATCGTTAGATTTGATTTATAATATATATATACCCGTTTTAATGGGTTTTGTCAATGTTTGAAATAAATGTTATTATTTCTGGGGGGTAATCACTACACAAAGCGGTGCGCTTTCAATGAAGTGTTACTTATAAGACACTAAAACAAATAATTCTAATTTACCTAAGTTACTTAATACTACAAATTACGTACAATTCGGGTGAGATTACAATCTCTAAATAAACACAAAAATTTACAAAAAACACAAAATACGAATTTTTAGGGTAATTTTACAAGAAGTCTACAAACCAGCCTAACAAAGGGTTAGAATTCTGGTTATTACAACGGACAGGGTACTACGGTATTTGAAATAATAAGTAGTAGTAAATACACTGCGTTGTCCAGATAGGAAAATACCACCGCCTGACGACCTATAGCCGTATCGCTATAGGTTCTACGTTATGTATCACGGAGTGTTCCTACCTAGAAGTTAATAGAGCTAATCGAACGTGCCTATCAACCACTTTACAACACAAATATAATGCCTACACTAATTACTTTCGGAAAGCACTGTACACTAAACCCTAAATTAGGTACGAGTACTTGTACAACAGATAATCAGTAGTTAAATATACTTGAACAGCTAAAAGAACCACGGCATCTGCTGGAGTAACCGGTGCACAAAATCACCAGTCTTTACCTACGCCAAACAGCCCGTGTAGTACCGGGGTTAATTTAACTATAACGGTATGTATAACAAACACAATTATTGTAGGAACAAACTTGGGGAATGAATGTTGCGGATAATCGCATAAACTCTGAATAATAAATATTACGCTACGCGTACAAACTACTCAAACAAAATACAGACCGAACACTGACAGACTACTATCAAGCCTAAACAAACTACGGTATATGCAGACTCCGAAATGATTAGGGAGTATGCGCTCTAACCCAGTAGTGCGACTTATTCTTTAGTTGGGGGTTTACCTTACAGCGTTCGCTGCCCCTACTGCCTAACCGTACTTAATCGGACAGATGATCTACACACGCGGCAATCCGTTCAGACCTAATAACAGCCAGACAACTATCCAGCCTACAAATTATCTAAATAAAATTATACGCTACCCGTACAGACTTACACAAACAAAGTACAGACCAAACGATGGCAGACTACTCTCAAGCCTAAATAAACTGCAGGACATGCAGACTCCGAAATGATTAGGGAGTATGCGCTCTAACCCAGTAGTGCGACTTATTCTTTAGTTGGGGGTTTACCTTACAGCGTTCGCTGCCCCTACTTCCTAACCGTACTTAATCGGACAGGTGATCTACACACACTGCAATCCGTTCAGACTTAACAGCAATCAGACAACAGCTCAGCCTACAAATTGTCTGTACAATCTGATCAGGCTTACACGCCTTCTGTTCAATACTGGCCTACAAACAAATAAAACTTGACAGAAATAAGTAAAAATCTCAATAAAAAACCAGGGCGGGCCCTCCCTGATTAATTATTAAGGCCTACCGGTATATAATTATCAAAATCGAATAATACTGCTGTACCTGTACTGCTGTAGGTACCGGTCCGGGTGGTTAGGTAGTCAGGCCTACTGGGTACCGGTTGCCGGTACTTCAGCTTTATTGCCTACTGCAATACAGAAGCTATATCCTTTAATGTTCGCGCTTTCAGACCTTTGGCAGTTTAACCCGCCAAATTAGGATGTCTTCTAGATATTAAATCGCTTTTTAGCCTATGACAAATATTTGATTCACTACACTAGTCAAAACCAATCTGTGCGCGATCATTCACCTGCTGGATATTCCCGGGAGATTGGGTTCGATGGTTTAATTTTATTGCTATGTAAGCCTAATGTATTATTCGACTGACAGTATTATATAATCTCTGACAATATTATTCACCTTCGGGGAATATTAACAGTTCCTTTAGGACGTGGCGCTTTATCTATATAAACAGAGTTATGACTTAAACTACTCACAACGATATGGCTTAATTATAATTCACATATATGGCGCATTCTTTAGGAATTGCTTCTTTAACAGACTCACTCATACACAATGCTGCACAATACTGCACACTAATCTGCCAATCTTCACTGATTTTAGTCACATATAAAAGGAACACAGACTGTCTCATGTAGGGTCTATCAAATAACATTAGATTCACTTCAAACCACTTTAACATAAGTCACAATCGTTATTGGTAACCTTTCTCTCTTACCTTCGGTATATCAAGAATATTGGGTTTTCGGGGTTATTTCTCGTTATTCCAATATAATAATTCATCAACAAATATAATGAATAACCGACAACAAATAGCAGTACACAGTATCGATTGAGCAGGTAATTTTAGCAGTTTCAGCAGTTATTAAAAGCCGTTTGTCAGCAGTCAGTGTATTCCCAGATCAGTGATTCCATGAGTTCGATCGGTATGTCAGTTAAAGGATATATGCCCTTATAATTAAACCTACTAGTGTAAGACTAAAAACTGAAAACACGGAGGTGCCAAAAGCCGGTTCTTAGGCTCTGGGCAAAAAACATAACACTGAACTACTGAGTTTCTGTATATACCTCCAACACAGAGACAACAAACGCTCTGATTGGTCAACCTGAACAACGAGAGAACAAAGAAACAAAGAAACGTCGACGTGGCAATATCAGCTGCTAGCCGTCGTCATGGTAGCGACACTGTTTTCAAAGTATCCAGCTATTGCGTCACGAGATTGTGGATTATGTCCTCTAAAGTACAAATACAGTAAAAATACATAAGAAATGACTTTTATGTCCTCTAAAACACCAGTACAGCAAGGACACGGCCTTTTTATGCCTGGCAAACCAACTACAGAGTACTTTAAGGGAAAATAACCGGCTAATTACGCAAAAGCTTTTACACCAGGGCTTGGGCCAGAAAGGTCATCAGGAAAGGGACTCACAGAATTGTTGGCTGCTCTCTCTCCAGTAGGGAGTGAGACAGGCAGCTGGTCAGGAGATAACTGACGCCTGTGAGGCCAATTGTGTCCGGTAATTCCACTGGCCTCAAGTGGCCGGACCTCCGCATTACTAATGTAATCCATAGTGGGGGGTTGGGGGTGCTTTTTTTTCCGAGTCAGCTCTTGGGGTAAATACCACACCCTGGTTTGCCATTCCACAGGGTGGGTGTCGCAGTGGAGTCAGATATAGTCCCATCACCCATATCTACTCTGACGCACATGACCCAGCATTGGCTGTGCAGCTCATCTGCTGGGCCATGCCCTGTACCCCTGCTGCCAGGTGCAGGTTGCAGAATTATTTAGAATAAATACTAATTACTAATAGTAATTACTAATTAGAATACATATTCTATGATAATAGGCATGGTCGCATACAAAGATACTGCATTGCATAATATATTATTACTTCAGATATGAAAGAAAGATATGAATTATGGATTTACAACGGCATCAAATAGTTCTAGCTATTTCCACCAAAACAATTCAAAACATGTGGTTTTATTTGATATATTTTCTATATAATATCGACAACATAAAATGAAACAGTCACTTGCAATTAGAATTTAAAAGGTGATACCAAATGGAACCCTTAATCAGATGTATATAGTTTATATATATTACACCTGGTTGCTGGCAGCCAATAAAAATAGGCTTTTTTTATACAGTTTTTTTTAATCGTTAAACAATCATAGTTTATTCTCAATGTACATTTACCTCTACGTCATATCGCCTCGTTTATAGAAGTGTTGTTATTATTAATCCAGTCTATTTACTACAGTATTAATTTGTGTTTCTACGAATTGTTACATCCCCCGATTTTAGTTTGAGGAACAGGGAATTTTTGGGATAGATGTTGAATAATTGTTTGGTTTGGGGAAGTTAATTTTATTGGATGTGGGAATGTTTTTTTTGTGGCGAAAATGGGTTGGGGGGGGGGGGGGGTGGCTAAAATATGAGATTGTTACAGCCCCCCTATGAAGATGACTTCTGTACGTCTATGCTTACCTGTTGCAATGATTCAATTTTTATTTTCTGGATGTTTCTTAAATTTGGGCAAACACCATCCACCAACACATATTAATTAAAGGGATCCTATGTATTCGAGTTCAAATTAATCATTTTCAATTATAATACTTGAGTTATATAATTGTGTCATGTGTCCGAAACTAAAATGCCAATTTTCGTTTCGTGGCTTAGGATGTCATGACTTGAATAGTACACATTTATGTATATTTGATAGAATAGATGTAAAATGTAATAAAGAGTAATAGAGAGAATAGATGTAAAATATTCAGCAGTCAATTTTCCAAGGTTCGATATTTGAAAACGTTTTTGACTTAACATTGTAAATATTTGAATGTCCATTATACTTCATAGGGATCTTCATGGTATATAAATCATAAAAAATATTTCTATGTATTAAAAATTTACGGTGATGCAGAATTTGATGTTTTCTAACTGTTCTATTATTACAATAATGTAAAGTTTTGCAATATTCTTAATGATTCTACATTGTTAATAATTCGCAATGTTGAACAACAAACGCCTACAAAATGTATTTGGCATCATTGATGGCAGTACAGACACTGATGGTACCGATAAAGACAATCTATTGAGTAAACAACTATCAAACAATCGAACTGGATTTAGTTTAGAACAAATTGGATTGATATTTTCTTTTTTCAGCAGTAATCTTCTCATTTTCATGTGTCTTCACTCAATAGCAACCTTCTTTGCAAGTAGTGAAGAACTGATTAAACGGAATATAAATTTATTAGAAGTTGGTATTGTATTTGCAATACATTCACTAGTGGCAATCATAGTGTCACCGATATTTTCAAGGAATTTAGTTAAAATAGGTCCTCGAATTGGCTACCTGTCCGGTGTAACTGCAGTGGGTCTTGCCACTATGGTTATGGCTTGTCTGGATTATATTGTATTGCATGATACCTTTTTATCATTAGCTATTCTTTTGCGGGCTTTGGTTGGTTTGGGATTATGCACAGCATTAATTTCAAGTTTTGCAATAATGGGAGGGGACACATTTAAAGATCACAGCGCTTTGGCAATTGGTATAACTGAATTTGCTACTGGTGTGGGGTCTATGCTAGCACCGCCCATTTCTGGTTGGTTGTACAATGTTGGCGGGTTCAGTCTGCCTCTAGTATCCATGGGCTCATTGACGATACTATCTGTACCACTGTATTACTGGCTGGTCCCAAACAATCTGGTTGTTCATTCCCATGAATCTGCCAATCTGTTTGCTTTGCTTCGAATTCCTTCAATCCATGCGATCGGATTGTGTTGTTGTGTAAGCGCGCTAGTAGTCAGTGGAATATTGGCGATCGCAACACCACATTTACAGGCCACATACAATCTCACTCCACAGGAGATAGGCCTTCCTCTGATGGGGTTATCGGCAGTATACACTTTATTCTCTCCTATAGTTGGACGTTTCTGCACAAAGTCAAATTCGGAATCCCTCTTTTTGGTATTTGGTCAGGGAATATTGGTGTTTTCCCTTCTTTTTTTAGGACCATTGCCATTCTTCAATTTACCTGCTATTTACTCTATCACTGTTATTTGCTTAGCACTCCTTGGTCTGGGAAGCATTTCCACTTTGGTACCAATTCTACCGGCTCTAAATAAGGCTGCAGTAAACCATGGAATGCCAGATGACTTTGCCACATCATCACTCCTAGCAGGATTCTTCATGAGCACATATTCAATAGGGGAATGTTTGGGCTCATTTATCGGAGGAGCATTATCCCACTACTGGGGTTTTGCTTGGACTACCAGCTTCTTTTCCTTATTATGTATTGTTGCTTTGATCGTATGCTTGTGCAATTGTTATAAGGAATAGCGAGTGCCAAATAGGTGATTAATATAAACTGCAACAATACAAACTGCAATATAAAATGCAACTTACAAGGGGTAGGATCGACAACCAAACTAAAAGCAAGAATTAGAAATTATAAAAGCAAGATAGTAAACAATAAACCCATGACTTCAATTGAACGTCATTTCTGTGAACAGGTTGGACACAACTTTGCGGACTTCAAAGTTACACCCATTGAGAATGTCAAATTTAAATCAAGAAACAAAAAAGATCAAACCGTCGAACTAAGGAACAGGGAGGGCTTTTGGCGATGTACTCTGCTAACAGTAAAACCATTCGGGTTGAACACCATCAACGAGGCAGTAGTGAATGATTTCGGTGTAGATGTATTCAACCCAAAGTTAAATCGGATCGCCTGAGAAACACGAAATAGGAAAGACGTATACAAACGTTCTATAATTTTAAATTGTGCTTATATTGTTATTAATTTATTTAAATTATAAATAGTTGATTGTCAACACTTGAAAAAGATATACATATTATATCGAAAGCTAGTGATAAAGTTATATATGAATTTTATCTGAGGTCGATCTAGGTTTATTTAAAATAATATTTTATTTATTTATTATTTTATGCTTATAAATATATAAACACTAAACAAGATCCCTTATCCCACGCGGCGGTTTCTTATATATTCAAGTAATATATCTTCCTACAATAATTTAGGAATATATATAATATATATATATATGGACTATAACAATTCCAATATGACAAACCGGTACTTTGTCCAGTTTCACACATATAGAGAAATTAGAGAAATTCAAAATCTAATCACAATATATATATTTTAAGTACCAGTAACATAATTAAATTATATAAATTTTAAAATATATCGTAAATACTAACAACAGAAAAATCCTGCAGTGCAGGCCACTCTTTCATCAGTTTGGCAACAGGTGTTCTATCTACGACCTCCCGCCTCTGCAATGGAAATGTCTGTAACATTTGTTCACAAATGCCTTCTGTATTTAGGTTGAGTGAACAGCTGTTTAACTCCCCTGCCAAACTTTGTACTGTCTTCGGCATCTTTATTGCTAACATCGGGTAGATAATTTACCTCACCCTTTTTCGCCTTCTTAATGTCTTTATGGGTATTCAGGTCAGGTCAAGTATTCTAGGTCAACGATAAAGAAAACTTGCCACCTCCATGCAGCATAAAGGAGGTGCCACCTGTAGCTGTATAGACCCTCTTACTAGGGCAAATCTGGTCCTGTAACTAGGACCCCTTTCGTTCTGGGATAAGGACGCCCTTGGTCCTGGATTAAAGACCCATATACTTGACTGCAGGGGTATATGGCCTGGCCAGACAGATGGTGATCTACCAATGGCTGGTCAGGAGTAGAGTGTTCTCATATCCACTCTGAGGGCACTTCACTGCAACCTGCACCTGGCAGCAGGGGTACAGGGCATGACCCAGCAGATGAGCTGCACAGCCAATGGTGGGTCATGTACGCTAGAGTAGATATGGGTGATGGGCCTCATATCTGACTCCACTGCGACACCCACCCTGTGGAATGGCAAACCAGGGTGTGGTATTTGCCCCGAGAGCTGACTCGGCAAAAAAGCACCCCCAACCCCCACTATGGATTACATTAGTAATGCGGAGGTCCAGCCACTAGAGGCAAGTGGAATTACCGGACACAATCGGCCTCACTGACTGAACTCTTATCTCCTGACTGGCTGCCTGTCTGACCCCCTACTGGAGAGAGAGAGCAGCTAACAATTCTTTGAGTCCCTTTCCTGATGACCTTTCTGGCCCAAACCCTGGGTCACCAGGGAGGGCAGATTGTGAGGGGGAGAGGGATTCTGGAGTTGGAGGCTACTCTCATGTTCCACCCCGACCAACAAAACCATTGGTGAATAGTCTAGAGTCTGTAGGTCACTAGTCTAGCCTCAGTAAACACCCTAACACTCGGGTCCCCAATGCGACAAGGTGAGCTGACTGCCTTGGCAGATAAGCTTTCTCTTAGCGCAATGGGTGTTCAAGAGCACCGAATGCAGACTGGACAGAGTGATGAGGTTCTGATTAAGGACATGGGGTGGTTGGCGACTCGCCCTTGCGTCAGCAGTCAGCAATATTGATGAATCCAACTGCACATGCAGCATTGGACAAAATAGACCAAATCTCTAACCGCATAATCCGTTGCCACTTCTCATGTTCTGGAAGACTGGCTAAGAAGTTTCCTAAGGTGGTTCTGATTGTGTGCTACTCTCCAACTAGTGTTTCCCCTGTAGAGGAGATGGAAAATTTCTACCACAATCTACAAGCAGCTACTGATGGATTGGATCAGCATGCATTCTTAACATTCCTGGAAGACTTTAATGCAAGTCTGCATCAATCACCTACATCACCCTGGGTCTATAGCAATAGTGTTAACCGAAATTCCGTCCATCTTCAGGATTTTATCTCTGGAAATGGATTGTTTTCGGCTGGAACCCAGTTTAAGAAGTGAACTGGAAAGCTATGGACTCATAGTGGACCCAGTGATCACAAGTCTCAGATAGACCATATTCTGTTTCGTAGGAAATACGGGAGCTCTATACAAGACTGTAATGCATTTACACTTCGACCCTTCTCCAGTGATCACCGCCTTATTATGGTCAAGGTAAGATTTAGTCTGCGTGCTAGCA
Source organism: Nemertoderma westbladi (assembly GCA_032718475.1). Lineage (NCBI taxonomy): Eukaryota > Metazoa > Xenacoelomorpha > Nemertodermatida > Nemertodermatidae > Nemertoderma > Nemertoderma westbladi. The sequence continues at coordinate 79,792 of JAUCBJ010000941.1, read as the reverse complement.
GAACAACGAAATCTGCCTTGCCGTGTGGCATGACTGGTCCTCTCTGTTGCAACAGCCAAGTGTGAGATCCAGCTTCACACTATTATTTATTATTATTTATTATGTTATTTGCAGTAGAACTTCTATTGCTTGCGACTTTATTATGTGGTTTAGGTCAACTGTTATGATCAAAGTGTCATAATTTATGGTGGTTTTTATGACAAATTCTACAAACATTTGAATTGGGACATGAAGTTCCTCTTTCATGATTGGGTTGCAAGCAATTAGTGCATAATTTTATTTCTTTAACACGGTAATATCTATTCTGATGAGTATTATATATACTACAATTAAGTAATACATGGTTAGGGTTACCAATACACAGGAAACACAACACTTTAAATTTAAGCGAGCTTGGATAAGATGCTCTTTCTTACCATACGTTGCCTCTAATAATTTAACAGCCTCGACATAGTCTGAGTCTGTCCGTTGAAAGCCAGCGACCATTTTGGCAGCACTGCCGCTTAGCTGGCCTTCTAAATAATTGAACTTGGTGGCACCACCAATTTCAGAACGGCAGTACACTGCGTCACAAAAGCGGTCACAAAAATTGGGCCAGTCTAAAACGTCTAAAACGTCAGAAAACGTAGGTAGTTTTAGATTAGGCAGCTTATACTACTTATTAATAACGTTTACAGGAGACGACGGTTGACCTACATATACAGGATGAGTGACTACCGGTAGGCCACCTCCAATACTAGAATTTCGGATTTGATCCCCAATTAGGTAATTTCCAGAACGGATTGGCCTATGGAATCGCTCATCCTAACGACTAACCACATCAATCTTGTCCTCAAGAACATCCTCGTCCATTACGAGAACCTCGATCTCTTCATCGAATTCCTTAAGTTTGTTTCTCTGGATTTTGAGAGAGTTAATCTTTCCCAGGATCTCCTGGACACATTAAGTTCTTCAATATATATCTGCTGAGTTAAATCCTCATATAAGAGTGCATTTAACTCTCCGGTAAGACGAGTCACAACTGATCAGTGACTGCCTTGCTGGTGTTTCAAAGTCTGGCGCTTATCCGCCATAACACGCCCTACTGCTACTGCCTGACAACAATACAGCAATAAACATTAAGTATTCGGAACCAGTATTCATGAAGTGATATTCCGTCACATCCTATATTCACTATTGCCCTTCAAAATTTAAGGGTCCAGGCACCAAAATGTTATGGATATTACCAAAACATGAAAATAAATAGATATATAAAATCTTATTATATTTTCCGAGAATACCGAGCATACTTCATTTCATAAATCAGTATATTTTAGTATTAGTAAGGTTCCACCTTGGTGTAGTGGTCGCATTGAATTCACATCTCCCGTAGGTCGTGGGTTTGATCCTCACATGGGCCAGGGCAGTTTTCGTTTCGGCACGAATGCTTTAAAGGGACCAGCCAGGGCGCATCTCTGCCTTGCATCCTTAAGTGGTAGCTAAATGAGTACTGGAGTTTCCTCTGGGGAGTAAAGTTCTGGGGGGACCGCACTGGAAATAATTCGTCAGACTTTGTGCGTAATCCCTGGCCTAGCGGCCGAAGAAAATTTACTTTTACTTTACTTTACTTTATATCACATAACTGAAGTACTAACAGAATTCAGATACTGCATTGCAGTGATCTGACTAACTATAGGCCTACCAGTAATCACCAAATAACTAAAGGAACTACAGTATGAAAAAGGGTCTCCTATAAATGCAATATATTTTGCACATATTCTGTTGAGTGCAACAACAGCTGCGATTAAATTATTTATACGCGATATAGATGTAATTGTTAGACCAATTATAAAGATGTCAGAGGATTCAACTTTGCACTTATAAGTACGATGTTCCTAGGTGGTGAAACCTCTGAGACTATAGTTAGTTAGTTTGATTGGCTTCTCCTGTCCTATAATTTGATTTCACTAGTAATGTTGCATTATAAACAAATAATAAATTCATTAGATAGCAAGATGCACAATAAATAAATAAATAGAACCGGTCATCTTGTGGCGAAGGTGGGCGGATCATCTCCCCACATCATGGACCTTCAAATGGTGTGAAGATAAATGAAACATCGTTCAGCATGTATATGGGATGAAATGTCAGTTCTGGATTGAATTTCATATAGGTGGTTACCCTTGTTGAGGTTATTCACCTCACCTCTCAGCAATATCTGAGAGTTGTCCAACCACTTTGTCCGTAACGTTCCACAATGTCCATAACGTTCCACTTTGTCCGTCACGTTCCACTTTGTCCATAACGTTCCACTTTGTCCATAAAATTCCACTTCGACCTTAACGTTCCACTTCGTCCGTAACGTTCCACTTCGTCCTTAACGTTCCACTTCGTCCGTAACGTTCCACTTCGTCCTTAACGTTCCACTTCGTCCGTAACGTTCCACTTCGTCCTTAACATTCCACTTTGTTGCGAAATTTTCGCAGTTTTCGAATGCATTTTTGTTTGCAAATATTTAATACTTGCATGAAAGGCGTTTCATTACATAACATAACGTTTAATTTTTTTAGAAGCATTGATGGTTGGATGACAGTAGATATGATAGTGGTTATGGGTTCCATTCCAATTTCCAACAGACACAGGTTATTCGGTTATTCTGGAAGACACTTAGAGTTGTTTGATTACTTGATATTTATAGTGTTGATGGTGTTTAGATTATATGTTAGCCATGTTTCTGAGCTGTAAAGTATAGATGAGAATAATGCGGCCTCCACTACTTTTCATTTCACTTGAATTTGTTAATATAAATTCTGAATATTTAAGGAGTTGTTTTTGTTTCATACTGCACATTTCATTCAATAGTGTTGTTTGTTTGCCATCTAAGGTAATTACAGCCCCCAAATTAACATATTTGTCAGTGCGTTTGACTGCAATACACGGGTCTTAACCCTATTAGTACCGGGCTATAAAATGTTGTACAAATACCGGGAGGGGGTCATATTGACCCCCCCCTCTAAAATCTACAAATATTTACGAAAACGTCTGATTTTTTGTTTGTACGTAGGTATCACTTGTCTGGATCCGACCGAAAAAAAAAATTTTCGAAAAAATGTACTGGGGTGGTTATATTGCAGCACCAAAATTACAAGTAGTGCACAATTTTCACCAAATTTGAAAGTTACATTTTCGGCTAATTATTTTTCAATACAGGTTTTCTGGGGTGTAAAATACATTGGAAAATATTAAAAAATGATATGATTACTATAAATGGCTGTTTAGTCCTCTCTGCGTAGGAAAAAATGAAAAAAACAAGTAACCAGCACTTTTCAGTTAGAACTCAAAATTTTTAATTCACTTATACGATGCTATAAATTCACATTTTCAGGTTTTCGAGGGCGCTGATTCTAATGGAATACATTTCTAATATGCTAGATCATTGCTACTTGTATTTTTCGGTGTAATTTGGGAAATTTTGGTGCTAGCACCAAATTTCGTACCCATCACCAAAAAGTAAAAGTTTGCGATGTCCAGTGCAGTTTTTATTGATTCCATCGGATTCAGGACCCTCATAAACCCGTATAACGCAAGAAACAAGGTGATACTATCTACTTATCAATTTGCATATTTTCCAAAATTTGGTGCTGGCACAACAATTTTCACCCACCGGCGAAAAATACAAGTTTGACAACTCTTATGAAATTTTTACTGATTCTATTGAATTCAGAACCATCACAAACCCGTATAACGCAAGAAACAAGGTGACACAATCAATTGATATATTTGATGGTTTTCAAAATTTGGTGCTAGCACCACATTTAGCACCCACATCCGAAAAATACAAGTTTGAGATGTCTAGTTCGATAATTATATTTTCCATTGAATTCAGAACAGCCATAAACCTCTAAAACGCAAGAAATAAATTCTCACAAGCAATTTTATCTATTGAATGGATTTTCAAAATTTCGTGCTAGCACCAAAATTTGCACACAGCACCGAAAAATACAAGTTTGATACGCTTGGTGCAACTCGTATATATTTCTTCGAATCCAGAAACCCAAAAAACCCCAATTGCGTAAAAAACAAGTTTCAAACGATCAATTTACAAAATTGACTTATTTCAAAATTTGGTGCTGGCACCAAAATTTGGCACCCACCGAAAAAAACAAGTTTGAAATTTCTAAATCAATTTATATGAATTCCATCAAATTTCTAACACCAAAAAAACCGTGTAAATAAAAAATAGAGATGTTACAATTCATATTTAATGAAATGTAATTTTCAAAAAACGTCTCAAAAAAAGTGCCAAAAGTAGGGTTAAAAAATGGCGCTATAACTCGAAAAGTACCCAATATTTTTGAAAACGGTTTTCACTACTAGGAAGACAATAGATTTTTAGGAAAAGTCATAAAATTTCAGATTCCCAACTGCGTTTGTTTCAGAATTATAATAAAAAAACCACGGGAGGGGTCATATTGACCCCCCCCCGGGTTTAATAGGGTTAAACCTTCAACCAATAGATTGCAGTCCCGGCCCTAAACCTTTGATTGAACTACCTGCCTTGAAAACACAAATGATGCACCCACAGAGAATCAATGTGCAACTAATTGATAAATTATCTGAATAACAAGAGACTGAATTGATTCACTGAATCGTATATCTTACACAGCATAGCTATATCAATCATTTACCGGCACCTATGTTAACAAAAATATATTGAGAACAAGTGTGTGTTGTTTTGTGTATTCTAATTAGAATACATATCCTATGATAATATGTGGTCGTATACAAAGATACTGTTTTGCATAATTTTATTATTATTTCAGATATGAAAGAAAGATATGAATTATGGATTTACAACGGCATCAAATAGTTCTTGTTCTAGTTATAGTTCTAGTCTGAAACAGTCACTTGCAATAAGTATAATAAATTATATTTAATAATTTATAATTTATAAGATAGAGATCAAATGGAACCCTTAATCCGATGTATATATTTTATATATATGACACGGGATTGCTGTCATGAAAACATAAAACCCATAAATCTGGCAGCAGCATAAATAATGGTGTTTACACAAATTTTAAGAAATACAGTACATACAGTATTGCATTTATACAGTACATAATAAGAATATAAATTTTTAATATTGTACAATGCAAACACAATTATTTGTCCGACAAATATTTACTTAGAATGTTACAGGTACACCATTTACTAAAAATGTTAAATAATCACTTTTTATAATCACAAAAATAATCACAGTTTTTTTATACAGTTTTTTTAATTGTTAAACAATTATAGTTTATTCTCAATGTACATTCACCTCTACGTCATATCGCCTCGTTTATAGAAGTGTTGTTATTATTAATCCAGTCTATTTACTGCAGTATTAATTTGTGTTTCTACGAATTGTTACATCCCCCGATTTTAGTTTGAGGAACAGGGAATTTTTTGGGATAGATGTTGAATATTGTTTGGTTTGGGGAAGTTAATTTTATTGGATGTGGGAATGTTTTTTTTTTGTGGTGAAAATGGGTTGGGGGGGGGCTAAAATATGAGATATTGTTACAGCCCCCCTATGAAGATGACTTCTGTACGTCTATGCTTACCTGTTGCAATGATTCAATTTTTATTTTCTGTATGTTTCTTAAATTTGGGCAAACACCATCCACCAACACATATTAATTAAAGGGGTCCTATGTATTCGAGTTCAAATTAATCATTTTCAATTACAATACTTGAGTTACATAATTATCTCCAGCTGAAATTTGTGTCATGTGTCCGAAATGAAAATGACCATTTTCATTTCGTGGCATAAGATGTCTATGATTTGTAGTATAATAAGTTAAGTAACATAATTTATATAGAATAGATATAATATGTAATAAAAAGTAATAGAGTGAATAGATGTATAATAAATATTCAGCAGTCAATTTTCCAAGGTTCGATATTTGAAAACGTTTTTGACTTAACATTGTAAATATTTGAATGTCCATTATTAGATGAAATGCAGAATGTTTCCCAGAGTAGATGATTTCATAGGGATCTTCATGGTATATAAATCATAAAAAATATTTCTATGTATCAAAAATTTACGGTGATGCAGAATTTGATGTTTTCTAACTGTTCTATTATTACAATAATGTAAAGTTTTGCAATATTCTTAATGATTCTACATTCTTAATAATTCGCAATGTTGAACAACAAACGCCTACAAAATGTATTTGGCATCATTGATGGCAGTACAGACACTGATGGTACCGATAAAGACAATCTATTGAGTAAACAACGATCAAACAATCGAAATGGATTTAATTTAGAACAAATTGTATTGATATTTTCTTTTTTCAGCAGTAATCTTCTCATTTTCATGTGTCTTCACTCAATAACAACCTTCTTTGCAAGTAGTGAAGAACTGATTAAACGGAATATAAATTTATTAGAAGTTGGTATTGTATTTGCAATACATTCACTAGTGGCAATAATAGTGTCACCGATATTTTCAAGGAATTTAATTAAAATCGGTCCTCGAATTGGCTACCTGTCCGGTGTAACTGCAGTGGGTCTTGCCACTCTGGTTATGGCTTGTCTGGACTATATTGTATGGCATGATACCTTTTTGTCATTAGCTATTCTTTTGCGGGCTTTGGTTGGTTTGGGATTATGCACAGCATTAATTTCAAGTTTTGCAATTATGGGAGGGGAAACATTTAAAGATCACAGCGCTTTGGCAATTGGTATAACTGAATTTGCTACTGGTGTGGGGTCTATGCTAGCACCGCCCATTTCTGGTTGGTTGTACAATGTTGGCGGGTTCAGTCTGCCTCTAGTATCCATGGGCTCATTGACGATACTATCTGTACCACTGTATTACTGGCTGGTCCCAAACAATCTGGTTGTTCATTCCCATGAATCTGCCAATCTGTTTGCTTTGCTTCGAATTCCTTCAATCCATGCGATCGGATTGTGTTGTTGTGTAAGCGCGCTAGTAGTCAGTGGAATATTGGCGATCGCAACACCACATTTACAGGCCACATACAATCTCACTCCACAGGAGATAGGCCTTCCTCTGATGGGGTTATCGGCAGTATACACTTTATTCTCTCCTATAGTTGGACGTTTCTGCACAAAGTCAAATTCGGAATCCCTCTTTTTGGTATTTGGTCAGGGAATATTGGTGTTTTCCCTTCTTTTTTTAGGACCATTGCCATTCTTCAATTTACCTGCTATTTACTCTATCACTGTTATTTGCTTAGCACTCCTTGGTCTGGGAAGCATTTCCACTTTGGTACCAATTCTACCGGCTCTAAATAAGGCTGCAGTAAACCATGGAATGCCAGATGACTTTGCCACATCATCACTCCTAGCAGGATTCTTCATGAGCACATATTCAATAGGGGAATGTTTGGGCTCATTTATTGGAGGAGCATTATCCCACTACTGGGGTTTTGCTTGGACTACCAGCTTCTTTGCATTACTTTGTATTTTTGCTTTGATCATATGTCTGTTTAATTGGTGTAAGGAATAGTGATAAGAAAGGTGGATTTGTGATAAGAAGATAGATGCGGGGAATCGAAAAATTATTATGAAAATTAATACCAGTGCTATAAAACTTTAAAATTTTATGAATTATTGAAGTTGGTATATTGGCCTGTGTATGTTGATTTAGTGTATACAGATGTTTCGAAAGTATTTGCTTCAGTTTTTCATATAAGTACATCTAAAAATGGTATAAAACTTCTGATTCTGGTTCTGCTGTGAATTTTATATTCTTATGTTTTGAATTAATGGCATGGAATTTTTCGGATGGTTCCTTCCAGAAAAAGTGATAAACAACCGCGACCTCTATACTAACAGCAGAACTGTTGAACAGACAAATACCCGTATACCTCTCTGCCAACCTAATGACTGTAATGAGCTCTCGCCTAACCAATAACAGAATAAGACACAAAGACTGCTCTACTGTTAAGTAAAGGGGATCAGGAGCGTGATATTACTAAATTGTAAGGGTTGCTAAATACAAAACCGCTACTTATCGTTAGATGGCGCTAATCTGCCGTACGCTAATATATTTGTGGCTGGCCACGAGAAAAGGGACCTTATGTCACCGGAGGTCGATTTTGAGTTATTAGGTATATGAGATGCAGAATTTTCCAGAGATTTTAACAAAAAAAACGGTGTCTCAATATCTATTTCCAAAAAAAAGTTATAGCGATTTATGTGAAGGTGAATCGGGTAGCAAAAAAAAATTTATTAATAGCGGTTATAATAAGCGATTATTTAAAAAAATGGAAAATATTAATTATATCATACCAATTCTTACTATATAGTTAGGCAGCTCAATGTTATTCAGCATTTTATAGAACTTTTAACACTTTGAAACTAATATTGTTTATGAACTATTTTAACAAAATTTTGCAAAATTTCCAAAAAAACATGTAACCAAAAAATTTTTTTTTTAATTTAAAATTTTTTCAAAAAGATAAATTTTTTTAACAAAATTTAAAATTATTTGTATTTTGAATTCTTTATTGGGATTACAAAATTTAAGAACTAACGAAGATAAATTAAGAAAATGACAGCCATATTGCATTTAAAAAATAACTGTAGGCCTACAGTACAGCTACATATTACAGTAGTACAATTACAATTTATTACAGTCCTAAATTAAGACATGAAAACCCTAAGACAGTGTTATATACAACACTGCAACATCTTATATTGCTTCCTGTAATTAGTTATTTCCTAGGTATATTGAATATCAGAACCAATTTGAATTTCCCTCATCGTTTTATACATTTCTAAATTGATAATCCAATTAAATTTGTCCAAAAATAGAGGGAAACTTTAAACGCGATTATCTCAGTATCAGGTTTTGCGACATAAGGTCCCTTTTCTCGTGGCCAGCCACATTTACTAAATTTACACAACTCCTGCAAAATCGCTTGTTCCTTTCTCTACCGATCGCTCGATAGAGAGCTAACTGTTCGAATCTATGAGCCACGCGGGAATAACCAAAACAATAAACCCGAGTCGGCTCCCTAAGCTTACTTAAGACGAGTGCGAGAGGCCTTGCACTCAGAGTATTCTTACGCCTAATTTTATCACTATTAAAGCACGCTATTACCTACGTCTTTCTAATCGCGAATACTGGAGGTTCCCTAACGTAATGTGTGAATGCGAGAATATTTAAATATCAAAACGGTACAGTATCTGTTCCTACGTAAATAACATCACTCCGGGTCTAAAATCGCCTGCAGCTGGCTTTAGACCAGCAAATTACTAGCGTATCGTGCGTACCGAATAGTACAATCTAGCTGATTGCCCGCTAATGCAAATAACCGCTCAGCGTGAATAGTTTACAGTACTCTAATTATTACTTTAGCTACTCTCCGCTATGCTGCGTACTAATTCTTAATTTTTACTAATTAATTACAGTCACAAATATTTAACAGCGTACTAATTACTAAGAGTTCCAGAATACGTAATTCTAATTTATTACGCAACAAGTTTCGCTAGTAATAGCCTAAATTTGCCGTATTACTTTGACCTAATCAGTAACCAATTATTGTAACTAAGAAATAGAAATCAATCAAAGAAAGGGGGGCGCCTACCTAAACATTCATAATCATAGGCACACTTCAATAACACCCCAATCAGCGTCAGAAATTACAGTTCGCAATTATGCAGTTAACTACTGTATAGTCCACAATTATGCGACTCACTATTCGTACTCTACATTTAACGTTGTACGCTCTAATACGCTGTAACACGTGCAGGCCTCTCCCGGGTACATATGGGACTCCTAACTAACCTGATTCCTGCCCCCTAATACTAAATAGAGACGAAACCTGGATCATCAGCCCCTTAATTACTGTACCGGCGATAGGTCTGCCCGTTGCACGCAAGTTGCCCGACCGCAACGTTGACCCCCGCCAGCGTTGCCTGCCTTTGAATCCTCTGCTCTCCCTTAGTCGCTCAACCCCCCGATGTGCCCACCGCCCACTGGCGCCTTAGCCCTCCATTATGCTAATAGCTACCGTAGCGGCGCATGCAAATCACAAAGTCTGACAGTCTCAGGAATCCCTTAGGATTATTGCGCAGAAAAGAATCACATAGAACCATTAATCAAAAGGTAGAAATCATAGTTCAGTTGTAATTAGCAGCAATCAAAGGAATTATTGAGAAACACAAGCAAGTAATCGCACTAGCAAATCATTTCAAGAAATTAATCAAATTAGCAAATTGCAGAAAATACAAGTATCAAGAAAACAGTAAGACAGGTGCTAGGGCTAGGTGTCATGTGATGAGAGTGAGGCTCTACCGGCACACCGCCAATTTATAGGTGATCCGGATGGGGTGATGCAATAGGGTGACTCAATCGCTTTCTTATTGGCTCTCCAGTCCGTGCTAGCACTAGACCAACCTGGAAGCAGCTAGTCCAATAAGGAGGCCGGATTGTAGCCCTATTTGCTCCCCTTCCTCGAATTATTACCATATATGGTAATGGTTCACGTCTCTGGCTGCTGAATGGCCAGGACAGCGTCCCTATATGCTAGCCCTACTAAAACTAATATCAGCAAGCACGGAATCCAGGGTCCGAATAAACTTACCCTGGAACTATCTACATATAACCTAATACAAAATTACGTAGGTAGGGCTACATACTATACAAAATGGATGGATTCAAATATATGGGTGTTTCGATTTCCCTATCTAAATACCACTGCGTTATTATGCCTTATCTAAAATATCATGCTGCACAACGGACTAATATTACATACAGTATAACGGACTAATATTGCATACTGCATAACGGACTAATATTGCATACTGCATGATGACTAATAATATGGATACAGCGCCATATACCGTAACACCGCTCCAAGGGAAATCATACAATGTTTCCCTCCAATTGTAGAAGAGTATAAGGTGATGTATACAAAACAAAATAAATTTCTTCCAACCAATCTAAATAACATAATAATTCTACTATTTACAAATATTGCCATAGATATTGTATAATGAATTTACATACAAATTAAAATTACAAAATACTGTTTCTCGTTCGTTCTACATAATGATTACTACATACAAAATTAAATTACAAAATATTACTTCCTTTATTTACTTACAAATTGACGATCTACATATTGAAATGAAACATGGCTAGGACAATGTCCCCCATTTCCCATCTCAAATTAACAAGCAATATTAACAAGATAAACTAAATATAAACGTATTTGAGGCTAAATTTTTAACTAAATTGCATTAAAGGCCGATAATCAAATTAAATATAAAATACGTAATAATTTCTTTCATTTTCGGACTTTACTTAATTTCTTATAAAAAACGCAAATCATCTTGGTTTGATGATTGCTAGGACAAGTGAAAGGAGTAAGCCAAACCCGCAGGTTTGTCTCCCCAATCACTTCCTTCGCCTCTCTCATAATATAAATTCAAATAATTATGCAACTAGTGTATATGAGTCTAGTCGGATATTTCTAAAATGCTACAATATACATCAGAGCGACGATGATGTATATATCTAGAGTCTGTCGCCCTGTGCCATAATGTATTATCGACCCGCTCCTGGGTTCTTTGGGCTCGCTCCTCTCTTTCGCCCCCTTCCCAGATACACTAATCTACCTCCAGTCGACTCCGTTGACGGCGTCCGTGAGGCGTCACTCCCCGGAACCGGTGACGACGTTCCCTGAGCCCCGACAGACTCCCGGCTCGCACTTCTCCCTCGGCCTCGTCCCAATTGTCGCGCTCCCGTGGTCGCTTCCGCCAACTCTTCCTTCTGCAGTTGCACACGCGCTTTCTCAGACGCCCCCTGCGCCTTGCGCTGCAACCGCTGCGCTTCTATAATCGAATGGTAGTGGTCGTCCTTGACTTGACGCTTGTCTTGGACCTCTCCTCCTGGTTCTTTCCGCGAGCCTCGCGCTCCAGCGGTCGTCGCTGTGGTCGCTGCGATCCTTTGCTCTTGTATCCTCTCAGCGGTCAATGAACCCACTGGCACATGAGTCAACAAGAATTCGTTGCGGTACTGTATAGCCGCCATCCTCCAATCTCCTCGCCCGCGTACCACCTTTCTAGTCTCCGTAAATACACCCTTCGTAATGCGATCGCAAATGGCAACGAAGTTCCATGTGTACTTATTGTCCATGTTCAATTGTCTGAAGTACTCTCGAACTACGATAACTCCAGTGTTCTGTGGAAGGTCTTGAGCAGTTAGGATGAGCTCCTGATATTGTGGTAGCGATTGTAAATATGGCTCGTACGCAACATGCGATGGGTCTACCGCCCAAAACCCATATCCCGCTTTAAATGGTAACCAACGCATCTGCGCTTGGATATGGTAATCGGCCACACCCTCCCACTTATCTAACATCTCCCGAAGTAGGTTAGCGCTATGGTTTTGAAAGGAATCATCTCGTAGCTGACATCTTGCGCTACGATGTCCCTTTACCCCGCAATATCCGCATTGAGAAATGAAGACGGTGCACGTATGAAACGAATGGTCGGTCTCATTACACCAACGGCAGACCTTATGCGCCGCCTCTATTACCGCGTCGCACGACTTTAGATTGTGCCTTGTGCTGCCGCACAATTTGCACCTACGCGCTTGTGGAAACCAGGCCCTCTCGTATATGAGGTCTCCAATCGGTTTCGCACTTCCTTCTTTCCCAATGTCTAATACGATGTCGTCCTCTCCAGTCAACGGTTGTCGATCCGGAACAAAGTAAACATCCTCGCCCTTATCCTCTATCTCCAATATTTCCTCCCGCGTTCGTTTCGGATATGTCTTCTCCACCGGAAGATCTACTCCGAACACCTCTACTAAAGTCTCCGGCCAGCCCTCCTTAACAGGTTTATCAGCCTCCGAGTGGAAGGGAGTACCAAACCCGCGGGTTTGATTCCCGAACCACTTCTCCAAAGCTTCTGGCGTCGGATATTCCATCGACGGTCGGTCTCCCAAATCTCCGATATTCTGTCGATATATTCCTTCGAATATCGCTAATCCTCTCCTCACCATCGACGTATTCTCTAACGATTGGTTGAAGAACGGGGTTAAGAAACGCTTCATCACGTCGGATTGGATTCCCCCTTTCGAGCGAACGTATTGATCTCCTCCGAATACCAATGGATGACGCTTCAAAACTCGCGCAACGATATCCGCTAATAAACAAGTCACCGTGTTCGACTCAAGCACCAAATAATATTGTAGCGACGCACGGGGTGGCGCGCAAATGTTCCAATACACTAACGCTTGCCGCTTGAAGTGGGATTTGAACTCCGCTCCCGGTGGCGTGTTGTATTCGCCGTACGCCTCCTCGTACTTCTTTTGCGTCTTTAACTTAAAGTCCCAATTATACAACAAGTGTGCTATAAAGCCCATACCAGTCTTGGCAGAGTTGGGATACTCCCTATAAATTCCAATATCCTGTGCCCATAGCAACAATAGCTTGGTGTCGACAAACGGTCTAGGCAATCTATCTTCCAGATCAGTCATGGCGTTGAAGTCGCTCTCCAAATCGCTCTGGACTCCCGATCCCACCTTGACGTAATCTTGGTTGAGAATAGCCTCTCTAACTTTCTTGGGTAACATCCTGGCGTCGATACGCTCCGCTCCGTGCATACCTCCTCGCCTGCATACCTCCAAAATCTGTTCCCTAGGATCCTTTCCCTTCCGATATTGTGTCGTTATGATGGGCTCCGGTCTCTCTCGATCCGCCCTCACACGCATAAACACATGAGTCACACCATCGGCCGCACGAATCTGAATACACTTGCTGGTCAAGCATTCTTGATGGGACCCTCCTTCATTGTCGTAGAACATCACCCTCCAATCTTGCAGTGATTCCTCCGTTTTCCTCCACTGACGCTGAATCTCATCTGATGGGGTCCACATGCGCTCGATCGCCTTGTGGTCATCATATCGGGTATAAGAACCCTTCCTCCTCAGCCACGTCTGGTCTACCTCCTCGTCGTCTGGGAATGTAGCCACCGCGACCCATACCTTGATGTACTTATCCAACCATCCGAATAACTTACTCTCCTTCCCCGGAGCTCCAATCTTATCCAACGTGTCGTAATCTGTGATCTGCATTGGGACATCACGCAAGAACTTCGCGCATAAAACTTCCCGTAAACAGTCAACGTTCCAATGGTCCGCCATTCTTACCATCGGCAAGAATCGTATCGCTTCTCGCGACTCCGGATGATCTACTAATATCGCAGGTTCGGTGCCGTCGGAATAATACACCGGTCCGGGTTGAGATACGACCTGTGGAACAAATCCGGTCACTCTCCTCGTCTCCTCTTGATGTCTATCCGCGGTCTTATTATACTCCGCTATCCTGTTCTCAAATAACTCCTTCGCCTTCGCCGCTCGCTCCTCCTGCCGCAACGCGTCTATGTCGTCCTGATGCTCAGGCGTGAGGCTTCTCACTCGGTGAGGTGAAGTAAACGTAGTCCAGGGACTCGAGAGCTCCAAACCCGCGGGTTTGGTACCCGAGTCCCGCGCCGCTTCGCGCCGCGCCTCTAGATCCTTGTAGGCTCGGTATAGCGAAATGGCCGCTGCCGTCTCTATCAAACTGGGTGTCGAACAGGGTTTAATCTCCGTATACGGATCTAATGTCGTAACGGTCGGCGTAATGGGTCTCGGAGGTCGCTTTCCGCTGAAGTCGATACTGATCATCGGGTTGCTCATCGGATAACCTCCCTCGTTGTATCTAAGGAATTGGTGAGCTGGACATCGCGTTAATATCGGTTCCGGATGTTGCTCGTCTAGTCGGTCGGGAATCGCCACGTCCTGTTTATTCATGCATTCACCACACTTGTAGAAGAGCTTGTATACGCTGAAGACCTTCGGCGTCTCCTGATCCTCGCCTCGAGTCCTCCGATACAGATGCATTCCGTCGAACTGGTCTCGGACTGCAGGTAGAGGCTCCTCGTGTCGTAAATACATATTCATATGGTATAGTCGTGCGATTTCCTCGTCCGGATCTGCGCTAATGTCGCACACGTCCAAAGCAAAGTCGTAGGGATACCGCGTGCGATATGGGCGGCACTTCCCAAATCCGGACACGTCTTTGTATCAAGAAATCTAATTACTTTACAACGAAAGGTACGTCACGTCCAGCTATTTCCACTCAATATGTCTGCAGTATTAAACTAGTCAGCAGCCTGGCCCCTGTACCAACTCTCCCCTTCATACAAATGAGTACAGAATTTGTAAAGGAAAGGAATTTGTGATTGGATATCTCTCACAGTCAGGTTATGGACTTTATAAAAAAAGCACTGCCTTTTTGAGTTATAACGCCGATAACGAATATCAGTTGTACGTCAGTACGTCTGGTAACTTTTTAACAATTGTTTTTTCTCGTTTTTTGTGGCATTGCATCTGGCAAACATTTTCCTACGGAAGCCCACAAGTGCCAGTCAACTTTACACATAAAATCTGATTTTTTATGTGTGTGTAGTTGGCACATGTGTGTGTAGTTGGCATGTGTGTGTAGTTGGCATGTGTAGTTGGCATGTGTGTGTTGTTGGCATGTGTAGTTGGCATATGTGTGTAGTTGGCATATGTGTGTAGTTGGCATATGTGTAGTTGGCATGTGTAGTTGGCATATGTGTGTAGTTGGCATATGTGTGTAGTTGGCATATGTGTAGTTAGCACGTGTGTGTAGTTGGTATGTGTGTGTAGTTGGCATATGTGTGTAGTTGGCATGTGTGTGTAGTTGGCATGTGTAGTTGGCATGTGTGTGTAGTTGGCATGTGTAGTTGGCATATGTGTGTAGTTGGCATATGTGTGTAGTTGGCATATGTGTAGTTGGCATGTGTGTGTAGTTGGCATGAGATTCGATTGCTTAGCAACCATCTTCAAGGTTTATTAGCTAGTATCAGTACAACAGTAGAGTGTAGCAGGCCTACTGTAGTAGTGTCAGTGTCCGTTCACCTTTGCTACTTAGCTCATAGGCCGCCGACGTACTAATACTAGGATCGGCATGCTGCATTGCAGCTGCATTTTTAAGAATGCTGTGCCGGCTTGTCAACAAAATTGCAGCAGCCTTCACTTCTGCAAAGGATATATCGCCAATGGGAATATCTGGGAGTACAGACTCAGACACTTTTACTTCTATAAAGTTATCAGGCAATACCCTGTCATTATTGAGGAGCTTTTCAAAGTGGGCTTTCCAACCATTGAGGCGATCGGCTGGTGATTCAGCCTTAACCTTGGTGGTTGGTTGGCTTTTCCGCCCAGTAAGCAAATTGATCGATTTTCATGCCTGGGATGATTGCCTGCTGTCGTCAACCCCCCTCAGTATATTCTTACCCCCATATTTTAAATTTCAATATTACTTTGAATACGATATAAGCCTGCTTTATTTTCTAGTCTGCTGCACAAGGCTGGATGTGTGTCAATTTACCATATCAGCATGTATATCCCAGTCCTACTACTCTCCTAATCCTCACTACCTACGCGAAGTGACAATACTGTACATTTATTTCATGTAACTCACGTACTGCGCGAAGGGCCATAGAGTGTATCTATATATTTATTACGGTAGGATATATACTATATTATAACACATTACTACAAAGAAGGCCACACTCACCGAGAATTACTAAATATTTTGTCAAATAATCATGGCATAATAATTTCAAGTAGACGAACACTCTGTCGTCAATTGCGTGACCTCGTGCGGGATATCGGAGTGTCTGGCATCAATTAAACTTATGGGCATTCATGTTCCCCGATCAACAGTAGCCTTTATATTACGTACACTTTGTCCTGAGGCAACCGAACTCCGGCGTCGTCATCGACTTCAGCGCCGCCAGTACTTCAATATCGGACCTAATTCAGTTTGGCACGTGGATGGACATGATAAACTTAAACCTTATGGATTTCCAATCCACGGTGCTATTGATGGTTGGTCGCGCTATATTTTGTGGCTAAAAGTCGTCATTTCTAACAATAACCCTAACAATATATGTTTTTTCATATAATAATAAAATATATTTTCATGTAATATTGAAATTTAAAATATGGGGGTAAGAATACACTGAGGGGGGTTAAATTTCACTAAAAAATCACCCAGAGTAAGCCTAGTTTCACCCCCGGTTAAAATACCGTACCCTAGTGAATTCTAACCGGGGGTGAATTTTTAGGGGGGTGGTAATTTTCTGCTACACCAGTAGTTGTAAAATAATCAGATACCGCATCAGGTATGGGGGCTACCGACAACGACGGCGGCCTATGAGCTAAGTAGCAAAGGTGAACGGGCACTGACACTACTACAGTAGGCCTGCTACACTCTACTGTTGTACTGATACTAGCTAATAAATGGGTTGCTAAGCAACCTTGAAGATGGTTGCTAAGCAATCGAATCTCATGCCAACTACACACACATGCCAACTACACATATGCCAACTACACACACATGCCAACTACACACACGTGCCAACTACACACATATGCCAACTACACATGCCAACTACACACACATGCCAAATACACACATATGCCAACTACACACATGCCAACAACACACGTGCCAACTACACACACATGCCAACTACACACACATGCCAACTACACATGCCAACTACACACACATGCCAACTACACACATATGCCAACTACACACACGTGCCAACTACACACACATGCCAACTACACATGCCAACTACACACACATGCCAACTACACACATATGCCAACTACACACACGTGCCAACTACACACATGTGCCAACTACACACACATAAAAAATCAGATTTTATGTGTAAAGTTGACTGGCACTTGTGGGCTTCCGTATTTTCCACTCAACCCAACAAACCATTAATTAAATAATGTTAACTTATCGGTTCCCCCTTGCAAGTCTCTACGTATCGGTTCCCCCTTACATGTCTCTACGTATCGGTTCCCCCTTACATGTCTCTACCTACACATAATGAACTACATACTGCTGCAATACCGCTGCTGGTGTGTTGCCATATACTTAATATTCTGACTAATCCAATTGGGCAGCCATGCCAAACTGTATTCATATGATTATATTAGACGTATTGAACCAGCCAACCGCCATTGTCTCCGCCCTCCGCCCATCCTCTTAGAATTTATATCAACATTGAATAGACTGCCAAATAATATTTGCACTATTTTTATACTTATAAGAAAGCTGTTATTCCTTAAACATCACCAAGTTAGTTTATTTAAATTTAGGAATCGTTTAATTAGAATCGAATTGTTAAGTTAGGCTATTATTTATATTTATTAATATTCCATTACAAATATAAATACGTGTTAACGTCCCCACACCCATCATTAATGAATATTCTGTAATAAATTTGCAGTATTTTTTTTATATAGTGTTAAAAAATGAGTTTGCAATCTATTCTGTATAATAAGCTCAATAGATAATGCAATACAATTAGCTCTCTTACTGTACTCTTGTACACACTAGTCCCCCTCCACCTCATAACTCTAGGTCTAACACTACTAATTAATATAAAGGTCAAACCGATCACGGTACGCAACTAATAGTTCAATTAATAATATAGTTAGTGATGTAGCTCAGTTAACTATATAACTTTCATTAAGAATGAATACTAATGTTACATCCTCCTTTCTTCAAGACTCCTTTTCACCTTGTAATCGAATTCTTTCAGTACTTCGTAATGCCGCTCCTCCTGATGTATTAGTTGTATTGGTAGAGTGGTCGTTCAGAGGTACGGTTGTGTCTTGGTCAGTGGTCATGGTAGAGTGGTCGTTCAGAGGTACGGTTGTATCCTGGTCAGTGGTCGTTCATAGGTACGGTTGTGTCTTGGTCAGTGGTCATGGTAGAGTGGTAGTTCATAGGTACGGTTGTGTCTTGGTCAGTGGTCATGGTAGAGTGGTCGTTCAGAGGTACGGTTGTGTCCTGGTCAGTGGTCAAGGTAGAGTGGTAGTTCATAGGTACGGTTGTGTCTTGGTCAGTGGTCATGGTAGAGTGGTCGTTCATAGGTACGGTTGTGTCTTGGTCAGTGGTCATGGTAGAGTGGTCGTTCAGAGGTACGGTTGTGTCCTGGTCAGTGGTCAAGGTAGAGTGGTAGTTCATAGGTACGGTTGTGTCTTGGTCAGTGGTCATGGTAGAGTGGTCGTTCATAGGTACGGTTGTGTCCTGGTCAGTGGTCATGGTAGAGTGGTCGTTCAGAGGTACGGTTGTATCCTGGTCAGTGGTCGTTCATAGGTACGGTTGTGTCTTGGTCAGTGGTCATGGTAGAGTGGTAGTTCATAGGTACGGTTGTGTCTTGGTCAGTGGTCATGGTAGAGTGGTCGTTCAGAGGTACGGTTGTGTCCTGGTCAGTGGTCAAGGTAGAGTGGTAGTTCATAGGTACGGTTGTGTCTTGGTCAGTGGTCATGGTAGAGTGGTCGTTCAGAGGTACGGTTGTGTCCTGGTCAGTGGTCAAGGTAGAGTGGTAGTTCATAGGTACGGTTGTGTCTTGGTCAGTGGTCATGGTAGAGTGGTCGTTCATAGGTACGGTTGTGTCCTGGTCAGTGGTCATGGTAGAGTGGTCGTTCAGAGGTACGGTTGTATCCTGGTCAGTGGTCGTTCATAGGTACGGTTGTGTCTTGGTCAGTGGTCATGGTAGAGTGGTAGTTCATAGGTACGGTTGTGTCTTGGTCAGTGGTCATGGTAGAGTGGTCGTTCAGAGGTACGGTTGTGTCCTGGTCAGTGGTCAAGGTAGAGTGGTAGTTCATAGGTACGGTTGTGTCTTGGTCAGTGGTCATGGTAGAGTGGTCGTTCAGAGGTACGGTTGTGTCCTGGTCAGTGGTCAAGGTAGAGTGGTAGTTCATAGGTACGGTTGTGTCTTGGTCAGTGGTCATGGTAGAGTGGTCGTTCATAGGTACGGTTGTGTCCTGGTCAGTGGTCATGGTAGAGTGGTCGTTCAGAGGTACGGTTGTATCCTGGTCAGTGGTCGTTCATAGGTACGGTTGTGTCTTGGTCAGTGGTCATGGTAGAGTGGTAGTTCATAGGTACGGTTGTGTCTTGGTCAGTGGTCATGGTAGAGTGGTCGTTCAGAGGTACGGTTGTGTCCTGGTCAGTGGTCAAGGTAGAGTGGTAGTTCATAGGTACGGTTGTGTCTTGGTCAGTGGTCATGGTAGAGTGGTCGTTCATAGGTACGGTTGTGTCCTGGTCAGTGGTCATGGTAGAGTGGTCGTTCAGAGGTACGGTTGTGTCCTGGTCAGTGGTCAAGGTAGAGTGGTAGTTCATAGGTACGGTTGTGTCTTGGTCAGTGGTCATGGTAGAGTGGTCGTTCATAGGTACGGTTGTGTCCTGGTCAGTGGTCATGGTAGAGTGGTAGTTCAGAGGTACGGTTGTGTCCTGGTCAGTGGTCATGGTAGAGTGGTAGTTCATAGGTACGGTTGTGTCTTGGTCAGTGGTCATGGTAGAGTGGTCGTTCAGAGGTACGGTTGTGTCCTGGTCAGTGGTCAAGGTAGAGTGGTAGTTCATAGGTACGGTTGTGTCTTGGTCAGTGGTCATGGTAGAGTGGTCGTTCATAGGTACGGTTGTGTCCTGGTCAGTGGTCATGGTAGAGTGGTAGTTCAGAGGTACGGTTGTGTCCTGGTCAGTGGTCATGGTAGAGTGGTAGTTCATAGGTACGGTTGTGTCTTGGTCAGTGGTCATGGTAGAGTGGTCGTTCATAGGTACGGTTGTGTCCTGGTCAGTGGTCATGGTAGAGTGGTCGTTCATAGGTACGGTTGTGTCTTGGTCAGTGGTCGTTCAGAGGTACGGTTGTGTCCTGGTCAGTGGTCATGGTAGAGTGGTAGTTCATAGGTACGGTTGTGTCTTGGTCAGTGGTCGTTCATAGGTATGGTTGTGTCCTGGTCAGTGGTCATGGTAGAGTGGTCGTTCAGAGGTGCTGTTGTGTCCTGGTCAGTGGTCGTTCATAGGTACGGTTGTGTCCTGGTCAGTGGTCATGGTAGAGTGGTCGTTCAGAGGTACGGTTGTGTCTTGGTCAGTGGTCATGGTAGAGTGGTAGTTCATAGGTACGGTTGTGTCTTGGTCAGTGGTCATGGTAGAGTGGTCGTTCAGAGGTACGGTTGTGTCCTGGTCAGTGGTCAAGGTAGAGTGGTAGTTCATAGGTACGGTTGTGTCTTGGTCAGTGGTCATGGTAGAGTGGTCGTTCATAGGTACGGTTGTGTCCTGGTCAGTGGTCATGGTAGAGTGGTAGTTCAGAGGTACGGTTGTGTCCTGGTCAGTGGTCATGGTAGAGTGGTAGCTCATAGGTACGGTTGTGTCTTGGTCAGTGGTCATGGTAGAGTGGTCGTTCATAGGTACGGTTGTGTCCTGGTCAGTGGTCATGGTAGAGTGGTCGTTCATAGGTACGGTTGTGTCTTGGTCAGTGGTCGTTCAGAGGTACGGTTGTGTCCTGGTCAGTGGTCATGGTAGAGTGGTAGTTCATAAGTACGGTTGTGTCTTGGTCAGTGGTCGTTCATAGGTACGGTTGTGTCCTGGTCAGTGGTCATGGTAGAGTGGTCGTTCAGAGGTGCTGTTGTGTCCTGGTCAGTGGTCGTTCATAGGTACGGTTGTGTCCTGGTCAGTGGTCATGGTAGAGTGGTCGTTCAGAGGTGCTGTTGTGTCCTGGTCAGTGGTCGTTCATAGGTACGGTTGTGTCCTGGTCAGTGGTCATGGTAGAGTGATCGTTCATAGGTACGGTTGTGTCCTGGTCAGTGGTCATGGTAGAGTGGTCGTTCAGAGGTATTGTTAGGTCCTTCTCAGTGGTCCTGGTAGAGTGGTCGTTCAGAGGTACTGTTGTGTCCTTCTCAGTGGTCATGGTAGAGTGGTCGTTCAGAGGTATTGTTAGGTCCTTCTCAGTGGTCCTGGTAGAGTGGTCGTTGAGAGGTACTGTTGTGTCCTTCTCAGTGGTCATGGTAGAGTGGTAGTTCATAGGTACGGTTGTGACTTGGTCAGTGGTCATGGTAGAGTGGTCGTTCAGAGGTATTGTTAGGTCCTTCTCAGTGGTCCTGGTAGAGTGGTCGCTCAGAGGTACTGTTGTGTCCTGGTCAGTGGTCATGGTAGAGTGGTCGTTCAGAGGTATTGTTAGGTCCTTCTCAGTGGTCCTGGTAGAGTGGTCGTTCAGAGGTACTGTTGTGTCCTTCTCAGTGGTCCTGGTAGAGTGGTCGTTCAGAGGTACTGTTGTGTCCTTCTCAGTGGTCCTGGTAGAGTGGTCGTTCAGAGGTACTGTTGTGTCCTTCTCAGTGGTCCTGGTAGAGTGGTCGTTCAGAGGTACTGTTGTGTCCTTCTCAGTGGTTCTGGTAGAGTGGTAGTTCATAGGTACGGTTGTGTCCTTCTCAGTGGTCCTGGTAGAGTGGTCGTTCAGAGGTACTGTTGTGTCCTTCTCAGTGGTTCTGGTAGAGTGGTCGTTCAGAGGTACTGTTGTGTCCTTCTCAGTGGTCATGGTAGAGTGGTCGTTCAGAGGTATTGTTAGGTCCTTCTCAGTGGTCCTGGTAGAGTGGTCGCTCAGAGGTACTGTTGTGTCCTGGTCAGTGGTCATGGTAGAGTGGTCGTTCAGAGGTATTGTTAGGTCCTTCTCAGTGGTCCTGGTAGAGTGGTCGCTCAGAGGTACTGTTGTGTCCTGGTCAGTGGTCATGGTAGAGTGGTCGTTCAGAGGTATTGTTAGGTCCTTCTCAGTGGTCCTGGTAGAGTGGTCGTTCAGAGGTACTGTTGTGTCCTTCTCAGTGGTCCTGGTAGAGTGGTCGTTCAGAGGTACTGTTGTGTCCTTCTCAGTGGTCCTGGTAGAGTGGTCGTTCAGAGGTACTGTTGTGTCCTTCTCAGTGGTCCTGGTAGAGTGGTCGTTCAGAGGTACTGTTGTGTCCTTCTCAGTGGTTCTGGTAGAGTGGTCGTTCAGAGGTACTGTTGTGTCCTTCTCAGTGGTCCTGGTAGAGTGGTCGTACAGAGGTACTGTTGTGTCCTTCTCAGTGGTTCTGGTAGAGTGGTCGTTCAGAGGTACTGTTGTGTCCTTCTCAGTGGTCATGGTAGAGTGGTCGTTCAGAGGTACTGTTGTGTCCTTCTCAGTGGTCATGGTAGAGTGGTCGTTCAGAGGTACTGTTGTGTCCTTCTCAGTGGTCCTGGTAGAGTGGTCGTTCAGAGGTACTGTTGTGTCCTTCTCAGTGGTCCTGGTAGAGTGGTCGTTCAGAGGTGCTGTTGTGTCCTTCTCAGTGGTTCTGGTAGAGTGGTCGTTCAGAGGTACTGTTGTGTCCTTCTCAGTGGTCATGGTAGAGTGGTCGTTCAGAGGTACTGTTGTGTCCTTCTCAGTGGTTCTGGTAGAGTGGTCGTTCAGAGGTACTGTTGTGTCCTTCTCAGTGGTCATGGTAGAGTGGTCGTTCAGAGGTACTGTTGTGTCCTTCTCAGTGGTCCTGGTAGAGTGGTCGTTCAGAGGTACTGTTGTGTCCTTCTCAGTGGTCATGGTAGAGTGGTCGTTCAGAGGTACTGTTGTGTCCTTCTCAGTGGTCCTGGTAGAGTGGTCGTTCAGAGGTACTGTTGTGTCCTTCTCAGTGGTCCTGGTAGAGTGGTCGTTCAGAGGTACTGTTGTGTCCTTCTCAGTGGTCCTGGTAGAGTGGTCGTTCAGAGGTACTGTTGTGTCTTTCTCAGTGGTCCTGGTAGAGTGGTCGTTCAGAGGTACTGTTGTGTCCTTCTCAGTGGTCCTGGTAGAGTGGTAGTTCATAGGTACGGTTGTGTCCTTCTCAGTGGTCCTGGTAGAGTGGTCGTTCAGAGGTACTGTTGTGTCCTTCTCAGTGGTTCTGGTAGAGTGGTCGTTCAGAGGTACTGTTGTGTCCTTCTCAGTGGTCATGGTAGAGTGGTCGTTCAGAGGTATTGTTAGGTCCTTCTCAGTGGTCCTGGTAGAGTGGTCGTTCAGAGGTACTGTTGTGTCCTTCTCAGTGGTCCTGGTAGAGTGGTCGTTCAGAGGTACTGTTGTGTCCTTCTCAGTGGTTCTGGTAGAGTGGTCGTTCAGAGGTACTGTTGTGTCCTTCTCAGTGGTCATGGTAGAGTGGTCGTTCAGAGGTATTGTTAGGTCCTTCTCAGTGGTCCTGGTAGAGTGGTCGTTCAGAGGTACTGTTGTGTCCTTCTCAGTGGTCATGGTAGAGTGGTAGTTCATAGGTACGGTTGTGACTTGGTCAGTGGTCATGGTAGAGTGGTCGTTCAGAGGTATTGTTAGGTCCTTCTCAGTGGTCCTGGTAGAGTGGTCGCTCAGAGGTACTGTTGTGTCCTGATCAGTGGTCATGGTAGAGTGGTCGTTCAGAGGTATTGTTAGGTCCTTCTCAGTGGTCCTGGTAGAGTGGTCGTTCAGAGGTACTGTTGTGTCCTTCTCAGTGGTCCTGGTAGAGTGGTCGTTCAGAGGTACTGTTGTGTCCTTCTCAGTGGTCCTGGTAGAGTGGTCGTTCAGAGGTACTGTTGTGTCCTTCTCAGTGGTCCTGGTAGAGTGGTCGTTCAGAGGTACTGTTGTGTCCTTCTCAGTGGTCATGGTAGAGTGGTCGTTCAGAGGTATTGTTAGGTCCTTCTCAGTGGTCCTGGTAGAGTGGTCGTTCAGAGGTACTGTTGTGTCCTTCTCAGTGGTCCTGGTAGAGTGGTCGTTCAGAGGTACTGTTGTGTCCTTCTCAGTGGTCCTGGTAGAGTGGTCGTTCAGAGGTACTGTTGTGTCCTTCTCAGTGTTCATGGTAGATTGGTCGTTCGATATAATTGAGATAAATTTGGTCCCGCTGATTGATCGTTGTAGTGTTTCTGTCTAATTTTATTATTTAACTGAAGATCGCGATCGTGGCGACTGGTCTTTGGTGTTAACAATGTACTAGAACTTGGAATTTTCGTGCGGGTAAGTCTTCCAAACATTAATTCACCGGGAGACTTATGTATTCCAGATAATGGCATAGCCCTGTACTCCATTAGTGCTGAGCGCCAATCTGTATTCTTTCGTAGAATATTCTTTGCAATATCAACTGCCGTTTCAACTCAGGCATTACTTCTTGGATGTTTCGAACTAACTCTATTAAGGAAGATTCCATCATCGCTTGCGAAGTTAGAATATTCAAATGAATCAAATGGAGGACCATTATCTGAAACAATTTCCTCTCGTATTCCGTGAATAGCAAATAAGGACTTCAGTTCATGGATAAGAGCAGCTGCATGTGTTTTTTCCCCCATACTAATCATTTCAATCCAGTTGCTGTAATAATCAGCAACAAATAACCATTACTTACTTACCTTCAAACTCCATGAAGTCACTACCAATCTTTTGCCAAGCTTGATCTGGTATCGCATGAGGGAGAAGTGGTTCTGAGACAGGGGGGAAACTGGACGCAAATCCCGCCTCAATGTTAAATTCTCAATTTAGGGAAAGGAGCAGGTTACAGTTGCACGTTATTTTAACCAAAACAATAAACTAAGCACAATAGAACAGGTTACAGTTTTATTTTTGAATGGGATATTATGATTTATGATTTTTGAATTTTATTATTGAATGGGATATTCACTATTTCTTATTAAAGAAGGTAGTGTTATGAAACCTATTGGTCGCACTGGCATGATTGGTGAATCCCTTAAATATGCTTTTTGATTTGTTGAGTCGCGTTAAATTTCCTTTTATGTCCATATATGTTTGTAGTGACATCACGTTACATTGCGCATCTGGATCGAGTTTAAATGTTAAGTTGAACCCATTAACACATTATCTTACCAGTCATATTGATCCTCCATTGGTCTAATGTCAACTCTATCGATGAATAATGTATCGCAATTGAAGTCATCTTCAATTTCTTCATCTCACTTAGGCTTGAGATTTCGGCGAATTTGTGGATTACACCTTGCAATACAAACCTGAGCTGTGTGATTACGATACGTCCACAACAACTGTAACATTGTTTACCAAATGCTTGGCAAAACCTGACGCCCCTTTTGTGGGTATATCCACAGTATATTATGCATTTCATTTCTATCTGTTTCAGTAGCCTAACTTAAACATCGTTAGTTATGTTATTAAAATTTTCCCTATCGTCGTTGTTTTATTATATACATCTAGTATGCGTTGTAATATATTGATCTATAATGTAGGGTTAGTTTTTATGTTATTGTTGGTTTTAGGTAATATACTTAAGTAGAAGTTGAAGCCAAGTTTTGGTTGTTAGGGTTATTACTTATTGCACTAAAGTGTCACTCATCTACACATATGCCACCATTCGCCGGATTACGACTAATAAGCAATTAAGTAGAGCCTTGAATGAGTTACTTCGCTCCTTTATAGATAACTGTTGTATTTCTTAGTCTTTATAATTGGTATTACCATGTTATTACATATGACTGCCTATTCACATTTTCGCTATTATTTAATATTTATTTACATATATTTTATTTCATCAACGCAACACCGCCACAGTTTGCGATCAGCCATTTTCTGCATTATTAAGACCAGTGAGTGTCTAACAGACGACCATAGTGAGTGTCTTCCAGACGACAAATGAGTCTCTTCCAGACGACTAGTGAGTGTCTTCCAGACGACCAAGTAGTGTCGAGTCTAACAGACGCCCAGTGAGTGTCTTCCAGACGACCAGTGAGTATCGTATCTTCCAGACGACCAGTGAGTGTCTTCCAGACGTCCAGTGAGTGTCTTCCAGACGACCAGTGAGTGTATTCCAGAGGACCAGTGAGTGTCTTCCAGACGACTAGTGTGTGTCTTCCAGACGACCCGTGAGTTTCTTCCAGGCGACCACTGAGTGTCTTCCAGACGACCAGTGAGTGTCTTCCAGACGACCAGTGCGTGTCTTCCAGACGACCAGTGAGTGTTTTCCAGACGTCCAGTGAGTGTCTTCAAGACGACCAGTGAGTGTATTCCAGACGACCAGTGAGTGTCTTCCAGGCGACCAGTGCTTGTTTTCCAGGCGACCAGTGAGTGTTTTCCAGACGTCCAGTGAGTGTCTTCCAGACGACCAGTGAGTGTCTTCCAGACGACCAGTGAGTGTCTTCCAGGCGACCAGTGAGTGTCTTCCAGACGACCAGTGAGTGTCGTATCTTCCAGACGACCAGTGAGTGTCTTCCAGATGTCCAGTGAGTGTCTTCCAGACGACCAGTGAGTGTCGTATCTTCCAGACGACCAGTGAGTGTCTTCCAGACGACTAGTGTGTGTCTTCCAGACGACCAGTGAGTGTCTTCCAGACGACCAGTGAGTGTCTTCCAGGCGACCAGTGAGTTCTTCCAGACGTCCAGTGAGTGTCTTCCAGGCGACCAGTGAGTGTCTTCCAGGCGACCAGTGAGTGTATTCCAGGCGACCAGTGAGTGTCTTCCAGGCGACCAGTGAGTGTCGTATCTTCCAGACGACCAGTGAGTGTAGTATCTTCCTGACGTCAAGTGAGTGTCTTCCAGACGACCAGTGAGTGTCTTCCAGGCGACCAATGAGTGTCTTCCAGACGACCAGTGAGTGTTTTCCAGACGACCAGTGAGTGTCTTCCAGACGTCCAGTGAGTGTTTTCCAGACGACCAGTGCGTGTCTTCCAGACGACCAATGAGTGTCTTCCAGACGACCAGTGAGTGTTTTCCAGGCGACCAATGTGTGTCTTCCAGACGACCAGTGAGTGTCTTCCAGACGACCAGTGAGTGTCTTCCAGACGTCCAGTGAATGTGTTCCAGACGACCAGTGCGTGTCTTCCAGACGACCAGTGAGTGTTTTCGAGACGTCCAGTGAGTTTCTTCCAGACGACCAGTGAATGTATTCCAGACGACCAGTGAGTGTCTTCCAGGCGACCAGTGCGTGTCTTCCAGACGACCAGTGAGTGTTTTCCAGACGTCCAGTGAGTGTCTTCCAGACGACCAGTGAGTGTTTTCCAGACGTCCAGTGAGTGTCTTCCAGACGACCAGTGAGTGTATTCCAGACGACCAGTGAGTGTTTTCCAGACGTCCAGTGAGTGTCTTCCAGACGACCAGTGAGTGTATTCCAGACGACCAGTGAGTGTTTTCCAGACGTCCAGTGAGTGTCTTCCTGACGACCAGTGAGTGTTTTCCAGACGTCCAGTGAGTGTCTTCCAGACGACCAGTGAGTGTCTTCCAGACGACTAGTGTGTGTCTTCCAGACGACCAGTGAGTGTCTTCCAGACGACCAGTGAGTGTCTTCCAGGCGACCAGTGAGTGTCTTCCAGACGTCCAGTGAGTGTCTTCCAGGCGACCAGTGAGTGTCTTCCAGGCGACCAGTGAGTTTCTTCCAGGCGACCAGTGAGTGTCTTCCAGGCGACCAGTGAGTGTCGTATCTTCCAGACAGCCAGTGAGTGTAGTGTCTTCCTGACGTCCAGTGAGTGTCTTCCAGACGACCAGTGAGTGTCTTCCAGACGACCAGTGAGTGTTTTCGAAACGTCCAGTGAGTTTCTTCCAGACGACCAGTGAATGTATTCCAGACGACCAGTGAGTGTCTTCCAGGCGACCAGTGCGTGTCTTCCAGACGACCAGTGAGTGTTTTCCAGACGTCCAGTGAGTGTCTTCCAGGCGACCAGTGAGTGTTTTCCAGACGTCCAGTGAGTGACTTCCAGACGACCAGTGAGTGTATTCCAGACGACCAGTGAGTGTTTTCCAGACGTCCAGTGAGTGTCTTCCAGACGACCAGTGAGTGTATTCCAGACGACCAGTGAGTGTTTTCCAGACGTCCAGTGAGTGTCTTCCAGACGACCAGTGAGTGTTTTCCAGACGTCCAGTGAGTGTCTTCCAGACGACCAGTGAGTGTCTTCCAGACGACTAGTGTGTGTCTTCCAGACGACCAGTGAGTGTCTTCCAGACGACCAGTGAGTGTCTTCCAGACGTCCAGTGAGTGTCTTCCAGGCGACCAGTGAGTGTCTTCCAGGCGACCAGTGAGTGTCTTCCAGGCGACCAGTGAGTGTTTTCCAGACGACCAGTGAGTGTCTTCCAGACGACTAGTGTGTGTCTTCCAGACGACCAGTGAGTGTCTTCCAGACGACCAGTGAGTGTCTTCCAGACGTCCAGTGAGTGTCTTCCAGGCGACCAGTGAGTGTCTTCCAGGCGACCAGTGAGTGTCTTCCAGGCGACCAGTGAGTGTCGTATCTTCCAGACGACCAGTGTGTGTAGTGTCTTCCTGACGTCCAGTGAGTGTCTTCCAGACGACCAGTGAGTGTCTTCCAGGCGACCAATGAGTGTCT
Source organism: Nemertoderma westbladi (assembly GCA_032718475.1). Classification (NCBI taxonomy): domain Eukaryota; kingdom Metazoa; phylum Xenacoelomorpha; order Nemertodermatida; family Nemertodermatidae; genus Nemertoderma; species Nemertoderma westbladi. Next base: position 50,631 of record JAUCBJ010000941.1, on the reverse strand, counting down.
TCCAGGCGACCAGTGAGTATTTTCCAGACGACCAATGAGTGTCTTCCAGACGTCCCGTGAGTGTGTTACAGACGACCAGTGCGTGTCTTCCAGACGACCAGTGAGTGTCTTCCAGACGACCAGTGACTGTCTTCCAGGCGACCAGTGAGTGTCTTCCAGACGTCCAGTGAGTGTCTTCCAGGCGACCAGTGAGTGTCTTCCAGACGACCAGTGAGTGTCTTCCAGGCGACCAGTGAGTGTCGTATCTTCCAGACGACCAGTGAGTGGAGTATCTTCCTGACGTCCAGTGAGTGTCTTCCAGACGACCAGTGAGTGTCTTCCAAGCGACCAATGAGTGTCTTCCAGACGACCAGTGAGTGTCTTCCAGACGACCAGTGAGTGTCTTCCAGACGTCCAGTGAGTGTGTTCCAGACGACCAGTGCGTGTCTTCCAGACGACCAGTGAGTATTTTCGAGACGCCCAGTGAGTGTCTTCCAGACGACCAGTGAGTGTATTCCAGACGACCAGTGAGTGTTTTCCAGACGTCCAGTGAGTGTCTTCCAGACGACCAGTGAGTGTTTTCCAGACGTCCAGTGAGTGTCTTCCAGACGACCAGTGAGTGTATTCCAGACGACCAGTGAGTGTTTTCCAGACGTCCAGTGAGTGTTTTCCAGACGACCAGTGAGTGTTTTCCAGACGTCCAGTGAGTGTCTTCCAGACGACCAGTGAGTGTTTTCCAGACGTCCAGTGAGTGTCTTCCAGACGACCAGTGAGTGTTTTCCAGACGTCCAGTGAGTGTCTTCCAGGCGACCCATGCGTGTCTTCCAGGCGACCAGTGAGTGTCTAATGTTTAATTTTAAATCCTACCGTACTTGGCCCTCTTTAACCATACCACTCGCTACAATGAAGGGGTAGTGTATATTAACCATGAACCATCATGGCCACAATGATTAATTATGCACTCTAATTACTAATTTAGGTAGGATAGTTACACCCATAGAGAAATGCGACCGGTATATTTTTTATAATTTATTATTGGTGTTATGGGTGAATGAGTGGTTTAATATTATTATAACTTTTACTGGGCCTATTTAACTTTCGTTGGGCACACCTTTGCAAAGTCGGTAATGACGTCCAGGTGAGATTGAACTGGTGACCTCCGGGTTGGAAGTCTGACGCTCTAACCATTCAGCTAGCGGCTCAGGTAAAAGATAGACCTGGAAATACTACCTGATACCTCGTGTGTCCGCTCAATCCTACTGTACCTGGCCGTCAAGGTATCGGTGTATTCTGCAGTAAGATGACTACTACAGTATAGCAGCAGCACAGGCTCTACTGCTACCCGGAATAAATTTACTTCCAGATCAGGTTTGTTTCCAGGTGAATCCAAACCCCTTGATAGTTTATTCAATGCAACCCCGCCTTGCATATTCTTTAGCTGATTCTTGTATCCCAGAGCCTATGTAGCAAAAGTCTCCTTCCAGTAAAAGTCTCCTTCTACTCAACTCAGGCCAACGACTGAACACACTAACCGTCAATGACTGGGGGAAACAAGTTTACAGTTAACATTTTGGTCTTCGTGGCATTTACAAATATACAAACATTGGATGCTGCATGTTCTAGGTTGCTGAGTTGTCTTTCCATGTTAATGTACACAACCAATGTTTCCAACATTAAACCCAGATCATCAGCAAAGTCGAGGTGCATCACAGTGTATTGGTGGTTTCCGTTATTTTTACTACCACCGATTGGGGGTAGATAATGTTGGGTGGGGGTAGGGCAACTTTTTAGAAATTTGTATTACATCCACTAAAAAACCTTAAACAGGAGGCTAAATGCTAATGCCCTGTTTATTTATACTCCAAATAGATAACAGCTTCAGTGGCCATCTATATTCAGGACACACAATTTATGTCCAATCCGATTAAAATACAAAGTTTGCAATTTAGCTTCTGATGACTTTAAATGACAAATCGATTTTTTGATTTCTTCACAGTAACTCCAGTTGACGATAAAGTTTTCACCCTGTATATTGAGGTCTTTATTAAGTGTCCTTAATGGCCGCCAATAAGGACAAAGGGTATTTGGATGTATAGTAATCATAATTATTGCTATTCTGGTGTTTTGTGTGAATGAGTGGTTTCATATTATTATCCCTTTCGTTGGGCACAGCTTTACAAAGTCGGCAATGACATCCAGGTGGGATCGAACTTGTGACCTCTAGTGTTGGAAGTCTAACCATTCCGTCAAGCCATTCAATTTACGTCCTCCTCGCCTCTCATCTGTCAATGCCATCATTAAGATGAGGGTATGGAATACCATCATCATTAAGATGATACCATTGGATACCATCATCATTAAGATGATGGTATTGACAGATGGGAGGCCACGAGGAGGTTAATTGCGGACATACGAGGTATCAGGTAGTATTTCCAGGTCTACCTATTACCTGAGCCCCTAGCGGAATGGTTAGAGCGTCAGACTTCCAACCCGGAGGTCACCAGTTCGATCCCACCTGGAGGACGTCATTGCCGAATTTGAATAGCTGTACCAAAAGAAAACTGATGATAATTAGGGGTATACTGGCGCTGCAGTCAAAATACTACCGACTTACCGCTCAATTACCTGCGTTCACAGTGGCCGTACCAGTTACCAAGCTCATTTACCGCTCGCTTTCTGGTGGGGCTGTCATACTCAACAGTGCGCTAGTTGTTTACAGAACATGGCTTTAGCAATATAAAACTTAGTGTGTATTGCAATGTATTGTAATGTGGGCTTCCAGTTTTGCTCTCGTACTAATAAATCCAGCCATCTGTGACTGACTTCCCTGGGTAGCGCCCTACTTACCGAACAATACACTTTGGGGATCGATCTTAACAATTTCATAAATCGATAAAATGCTGGTGGATGGTACAAAATAACTTGTATACATCGGATTATCGTGCTGATCTTTAGAAAGATTCGTTTAAAAATAATACAACCTTCCTAATCAGTGCGTAACCAGGGGATGCGTGAGGGGCAACGGCTTTATTAGGTATACCGCAACCGGAGGCACGTCACAAAAATACCAAAAAAATAAATAAAAATAATAAATAAATTAATTAAAAATTAGAAATAATAAATAAATTAATTAAAAATTAAAAATATTAAAAATTATAAATTGAGTACTACTGTAATATAAAAATGTAATAATATATCCAGTATAAATTTGTTTCAGTATAAATGTTGTATAAATTTTAATTTCGATCTCTTGAGCCGCATTCCACTATATATAGCCGTACCTTCATACGCTATAATGTCCTCCTATCATTGTCTTCTGTCTTCATGTGCTATACGTTTGCGCACCTATCATTGTCTTCTGTCTTCATGTGCTATACGTTTGCGCACCTATCATTGTCTTCTGTCTTCATGTGCTATACGTTTGCGCACCTATCATTGTCTTCTGTCTTCATGTGCTATACCTTTGCGCACCTATCATTGTCTTCTGTCTTCATGTGCTATACGTTTGCGCACCTATCATTGTCTTCTGTCTTCATGTGCTATACGTTTACGCACCTATCATTGTCTTCTGTCTTCATGTGCTATACCTTTGCACACACACTCCAATTATTGGTGTTTTAAAAAATTTATTTTTGTGTTTGCCCACCCCCATCGCAAATCCTATTTACGCCACTACTGACTAGTGTCTACATGTCTTTTCTAATTCTATACGTGGCTTTTTGATGTATGTATATTTATATTTTTTCCAAAAACCCTTGGCTTAGATATTGGTGGGGTTGATCCCCTCTGTTTTGGGAGATTGTGCGTTATGGGTTCTCGACCATTCGCTTGATTTCCCACACAACTGTTTGTGTTGATTAAAAAATATAATATATGAAAGCACATACATAACGAATGACACCCATCTCCCCCCACCCACCCCTTAATCCTTCACGGAGTAAAATTAACTACAACAGTACTGAGTACAGACAGGGTACTGAGTAAGTAAGTGCTCCCTGCTATCAACCAACAGGAATTAAGTAATTTCCGACTCACTTCCATCAGCTGTTAGCCTCTACCAAGAACTGTAACTACATTGGTACAAATATTTCGGTTTTATTCTCAATTTACGTATATAAAACTATTTTTAAATATTTTATTATGTTATTTTTTGGATATATTTTGTTGTTTTCATCAGCACTTATTGCTGTTTGTGAGTATACTAATGAGGAGCTTGAAAAGTTTGAGGCAATAGATAACAGACCATTAGGTAAGTGAAACTTATTACACAAAAATACTGAATAGCTTATATTATTCAATATTATTCAAAAACCTACACTTTTCACAATAACATTAGGAAAATTGCGTCTTAATTTTTGAGACAGGAGGGTAACTGGTAGCAAATCTAATCTCGGCGAATTATTGTCCTGCCTCAATTTTAAATTATCAATTTTGGGAAAGGAGCAGGTTACAGTGGCACCTGGCACATTATTCTAACCAAAGCAATAAACTAAAGTCAATAGAACAGGTTACACCTTTACTTTTGGGAGTAAACAATTAATATTTGCTTAGAATTGCCCTGGAGAGGGATTAATTTTGCTTGCGTCGAAAGTCCCCCCCCCCCCCCCCCCCCCCTATCTGTAAATTTTATGCAATGCAATTTTAAGAAAAATATAATGATGTAGGAATAATGTTCTTGAGTATTTTATATTTAATTTAAGTCAATATTAATTAATTATTCAAATTAATTATTGAGTGCGAGTGATCTGTTTTGAATTTCGTTCATATACAATAGCTATTTAGAAAAACAACATTCAGAAACTTGTTTGTTCTTTGATGAATTCAAATTTTCCGCTTTAATGGTGGGTATGGCATGAAGGGCAGGGCAGAACTGTTTATTTATCCTTTTATATGCCTTTATAACTCACAGAGTACAGCTTTGTGAGACTACAGAGTACAGAGTACAGGCTCCAGAAGCAACACTGAATTTTCGGATGTGTGGAATGCGCGCAATTCCCCCCCCCCCCCCCCCCCCCCCCCCCGGGGGGTGAGGGGGGGGGCTCGTTTGCGACCACAAAGTTTTGAGAATAGTTTTCGAAATATACCCTATCTGATACCGACCGAATTTCAAATTAATTTACAAACCTTTTTCCAACTATTGTATAGTTTAACGAATGGTTGAATTGTATGATATCATAAGGTCAGGATAAGATCAGTGTATGAACCCACTTTATGCCCCGCTACAATATTCGCACTCAAACTTGAACTCGGCACGGAATATACAAATTATCGGATATCTTCAAAATCTCTTATAATTTTCAGGGAACTTTAAGTCTTATAACAGTGCGTATTCTATTAGTTGTGATTGGAAATCACAAAATAACATCTGCCATGCGTATCAAGATTGTAAAATTAACGCATCATGTATCTAGCTTTGTTTCTCCTACGTTATTAAACTAAACTACACTATCGAAAATAAATTTAGGATTTTAATCGGTTCGAATATCTTCTGAGTTCGGTCCCCGCATGGGGGGGGGGGTGGGGGGCTGGGTAGTTTTCGTTTCGGCACGAATGCTATAAAGGAACCAGCCAGGTCGCAGCCGCCGCATCTCTGCATTACATCTTTAAATGGTAGCTAAATGAGTACCTGATACATTTTGGCTGGAAATTAGTCGTGAGACTAATTTTGTTTGTAATCCCTGGCTTAATGGCCGAATAAATCATTATTTTTTAAGACTAGTACTTATATTTATTGTTAACAATAATTGTTTACCTGCAGTTGAATGTCTGGAGGGTTGGCAACTTTACGAGGGCTACTGTTACAAACTATTTGAATCCGCCTTAACATACACAGGGGCCGCATCGGCTTGTGAACTTTACGATGCGAGTTTGCTTACTATCAATAATGAAGAGCAAGGGGAGGCTGACTTTATTAAAGGTGGGCCAGTCCTACGTTCATTGTTTTTGTCCTGTCTGTTTTTGTTATCTTATTATTAATAAATATATTTTATTCCAAAATTGTAACATTACTCATCGCCGTTAGTATTAACAGCGAGTTGTTATTTAGCACTTTACAACTTTAGAGGACATTGCAGCATTGTATTGGCCTGTCCAATTAGTATTGTATTGGTGTTATTGTTTACGTGGAAACCATTGGCGGCGTTAAGTAATGTCTACTAAGGGGACATTACTTAATGTCGATATGGGTTACCACGTAAACAATAGGTGGAAATTTGCCTGACAGCCAGATAGGGCTACTGCAATACCTACCGGTAGGCGGTATAGCTATTAATAACCAGTAGGGCCTAGCTATATCATTATAACATGGCTCCAAATAAAGTATAAGCTAACTTATTTATAACATAATTTATGTCATTTTTACATTTATTTATACAGCAACTAATTTAATTTGTGCAGTTTCTATCACTTATAATATATATACAATCATTTCGTAATGTTATAATTTTGGAATAAAACTACATACATACTTGTTGCAAAGTACTTTTACAGTGTTCAGATCCTCGTGGCTTTATTTTCACTCACTCACTAACGTTCGTTCGTGTAACAAAGCCACTCGGATCATCACACTGTAAAGTGCTACGTTACACACAAGTATGTAAAAGATGGCATTTTAAGCGTGTTCATTCATGGTAATTAATTATTTTCTATTATAATAAATTTATAAGAGTACATTTAGTAAATTAATTGTATATACTTACAAATTATTATACAGCTGGAAAGCCCACATCCCATTCCATTATAGTTTTTAATTAGTTCAAGAGGTTTGCGTTAAGTTCTGTTATGTTATGATACCCAACCGCACCCGCACCTTACAAATTTAAAATTTTCGTTATTTTTTTAGAATTATTGGAGAGCAAAGGATTATCAAAGATTTGGGTGAATATTCTAAAAAACAGAAACACTTGGTCTGATGGAACCACAATGGTAAGTATCAGGGGAATATTAGTACCTGTATATTATTACAATCGAACCATATGAGTAAGCAATGTCGTCCTCAAAATGTTTTTTAATTTTTTAAATATTTTCCTTCTTTTGTTTTTAAGTTGCAACTTATAAATAATCAACAAAATACAAGAAATAAATTAGTTTACTTTTAATTAAGTTTACCTTTAGTTTAGTTTTAGTGGTATACCACCACCACCCCACCACCCCCCACCCCCCTTAAGGTTACCCTTTTTGTCCTGACGGAAAAAATGACCCCTTTAGAAATGTATGGGATTATAACATTTTTTCCGAGTTTTATCTTTGCGGTGTTCTCGTCTGCGTTGCAACATGGTTTATCAAACTCTCAACACTGTCGCTGGGTTTACAATTATTTTATATTTTTCTAGGATTCAAAGTTTTCTTGGAGTAGACTTGGCCAATTCGAAGGATGTCAACAGGATTTAGATATATCTCAAAACCCGCCAGTAATAATGGGATACTCAGATTGTTCTGACGACACAAATAATTCATACGTCTGCAAATATAAAGGTTTGTCAATTAAAAATATAATTATAATTTTAACTGAATAAGTGTATATAACCATCATATTGTGGCGCTAATTTTTCACTTCATGATTGAAATTATATATTAATAAACAAAATTATTATTTTAGAAAGTTCTAAAATGTAGGAAAATGAAAAGATTTAGGAGAAAATAAATATTTAAAACGTATTTTGTCTACAACAATATGTAACTGGTCACTCAGATTCGTAACCAGGAACTCGTAAACAGAATTATTTATTGTTCCATTTCAAATCAGAAAATTAGTCGAATATATTTATTTTGGAATAGTTTATTCTCCACTATTTATGTTTAATTGTATTTCCACTTAAAATAATAACTACTATTAATTTTGCATCCATTACATGTAATCATCACATTTCCCTAGAAATTATAAAAATTTAATCCATTTTTACTAAAAATAACCTACCTACCTTTCGCATTAGGTCCCACTGCAGCTTTAAATGGTAACGCGTCATTTAGATCCTTTGGTAATTGGTCCTTTACTAACCTGTTAACTTTCGTTTGTTAGTTTGGTTGCGTGAACGCTTCCTCTGTGTCATGCAACTTTACAAACCTGATCCTTTCTGTTACGAGGCCTATTTCTCCTGGAACCTATCTCTCCTGGTGACATTCGCGGTCGAACTTGAGCGCAGGTGGCGGGTCTTACTCCCCAATGGAACTTATCGTAACAATCAAACAGACATCCAAGACAACGTGAGGTACATAGTACCGGGCATGAAACTTTAGTATTTAAGAATTCAAGACTTAACCTTTTGTCCCGATGGGAGTGGAACAATAGTGACACTACACGGGACAGCTTTATCAGACCGTACTCCTGCCAACAAAGTATTGATTATATCTTATCGTAAACTATACCTGAAGCGAGCCGTGCATCTAGCCGCGCATTCTACCTCATGGATAGCTGCCCATATGGAGACGAGTCGTGAGAAATGCGGCAACCCGGATGGCGGGATAATGTAGAGCCGAGCCGAGCCGAAATGGAAATCGGCCCGTTCGATCAATGGTCGGTACTGGGAGACGCGGAACTCGTAAACACTGTAGATTTCACTTAGACTTTGAGATGCAGTGATTTCTAGAGGGGGGAAGTCAATGAATTACATTTTAAGATTATGATTGTGCCTTGTCCTTCACGAAAAATAGGTAAATTTCCTTTTCTTGATGTGTAATTAACCTTGATGGCAGAAGCTCGATAGGAAAATTAATCAGTTCGTTTTCGGCAGGTAAAATAGCTGCTTTTTTATCGTGAGGCCAGCGCTTCGATTAGTACGTGGCTGCCTCGCATCGTGAGGCCACCGCTTCGATTAGTACGTGGCTGCCTCGCACCACAATTTATTGCCTTAGGCCCTATTTATTCGCTATTCGCAATTGATTTGATTAGGTTTATCTAAACTGGCCGCGTATACAAGATTAACCAACATGCTGTTGGATGAGTCTACTTACTCATACCTTATGAAACCCACAATAACCGGTACGGGGCCGGTATTGGTTCAAATACAGTTGGCCCTGAGGAGAGTTCTGGAAATGGTAAGTCAAATTTTTACTGATTTAAAGTTGGGGGTGGGGGGGGGGGGGGGGGGTACAGACCCACTCCCACCTCGACCTTGTGGTCTTCTAAAAGGCTTGACATATTACTTCGCCCTGTAGCGACCACCAGGGATAATCTTAATTTCACGAAAGACACAATTAGCCACAATAATTGTAGGCGATAATTATTATTTGCCTTCAAAGTTTGAACTTTCCCGCGCAAAACTCTCTGTCTACCCTTAATAAAGAATCGGGAAGATTAATTTATTTTATTTATTTATTTATTAAATTTTTTTATACTAACACTGTGAATTATTGTATAGTGTCTACTAATTATATTTATTTATTTCCAAATTAAATGATATTTTTTTGCAATTACAGGACGAAGCTCAACAAATTATTACAACAGTTGTTTTCTTTAGACAGGTTCGTTTGGCAATTTGATCTTAATTAATCTTATGTACCTAATATAATATTATTGATGTGTTATAATTAGTTAGTGTTGAGTTCGCCCGGCCCCGACCATATTAATCAATAAAAGTTGTAGCTCTATAAAGAATTAACAAGAACAAAACAGCTCAGGCAAATAATGCTAGCGAATAATATAGTTCCGAAGTTAAAATGAAGATCACTGGCTTCAATCCCTTTTTGTGAATATACAATTAATTTGATTTTTGTTGAATATATAATTTAAGCATTGTTCGTGATTTTAGTTTATTATTCTCGTGAGAAAAAATAAATTAAATTTATCAATTAATGTGTTCCGTGGGATTCAGAATGGGTTTCGAAAAGGTAAAGGTGCCGTTGATGCCATCCAAGGATTATTGAAGAAGTGTCTACAAAGAAAGAGGACTTATTTCAGGACTTCTTCAAAGCCTTCGTTCTGTGAACTCCCACGCATGTTCCAAATTCTTTTGGCATATGGGATTCCCAATGAGATCACTAATGCAATCAGATCTGTTTATGACGGTTCCACGACCTTTGTATCCATCACCGATGGAGACACAGACCCATTTGAGGTTCGCTGGGGTCCTTCAAGGAGACATTAGACCACTTCCTCTTCAATATTGTGGTGGACTATGTGTCATGACCTACATACGACCCGCCAAGCCGCTGTACAGCTCCTAAATTTAGTGTTCCAGTTATTTATCTTAGTTAGAGTCCCTAAAACAGTAGGTCTAGCGCGTCGAAAGTACTTGGCCATAACTAGAATTATCTCCTCTTTCAGATGAGGCAAATAAAAATTGAATAGCTCCAGCAGTTTTCGAGATATGAGGAGTTCCTAGCACCAATATCAGCGCCTTTTGGAATTGAAAAAAGTACCCCTTCCTTTAAAGACTTTGATATAATCATATGATTTTTGTTGTGTTGAATAATTCATTATTAATAATAACCTAGTGTCTACTGTCTATTTTAAGTCGGTGTTTTGACTTCTAATCTCACCTTTGATTATTAATAATGAAATCAATTCAACACACCAAAAAATCATAATGGTTATTACCAAAGTCTTCACGCGCATTTTGTGTATATTTTTTCATTTCCGGAAGGTGCTGAAATGGGTGCCATGAACTCCCCATAATTCGAAAACTGCTGGAACTAATTAATTTTATTTGCCTCATCTGAAAGAGGACATAATTATAGTTATGGCCAAGTACTTTCGCCACGCTAGACCTACTGTTTTAGGGATTTTAACTAAGATAAATATATATGGCCCACTAAATTTCGGAGGTCTGCAGCGGTTAGGCGGTTCGTATCTCAAGTACGTCATGAATGTGCTGCGGACATCTCTCGATATGGTTCTTTTGAAGTCTGGTTCTAAAGTGCAATGAACCCTCGATATTAATATTGCTGATGGGGTTGAAATATAGGTAATCCTTTAAATCAGGTAGTCGTTGTCGTGTGTCTCCATCAGAACACCTAACCGATCGTGACTCTTCTTATGACGTTGGTCTACTGACAGAGGCACTGGAAGGAGCACAGAAGCTGTTATCTACCGTAGAGGAATCTGACAGTAAACATTTGGACTCAGACCACCAGAAAATTAATCTTAATAACATTCAATCGCTGAATGGACTGGTTAGTCCTGTGAATAACTTTCTGCCACCTTGGATTATGAGTTCGGAGGTCTGGTCAAGATCTCAAAGCCTGATCGCCGGAAAGCCTGGTCTGCCATCCACCAACTATGCAGGATCTGGAAGAGCTGTGATATGCAGGAAGAGCACTTTAAGGGTGCGCCTTTTCCGTGCAGCGGTGGGAAATGTGCTGCTCTAAGGCAGTATGCGGGGCTCAAACTGCTTGAAGACACCCTGTCTCTGGATGTTACATACACCAGGATGCTGCGCAGGGTGAACAACTTTGTTTATGATTCACACATAAGCAATGAAGTGTTATATCGTCGAGTGTTACACTGTGTGGCTGACCGTGGGATCTGGGATCGCTATGTTGCTGGGTCCACCGGCACTGTGTGTGGCTGACCGTGAGATCTGGGGGCGCTATGTTGCTGGGTCCGCCGGCACTGTGTGTGGCTGACCGTGAGATCTGGGGGGCGCTAAGTTGCTGGGTACGCCGGCACTGTGTGTGGCTAACCGTGAGATCTGGGGGGCGCTAAGTTGCTGGGTACGCCGGCACTATGTATGGCGGACCGCGAGATCTGGGGGCGCTATGTTGCTGGGTCCGCCGGCACTGTGTGTGGCTGACCGTGAGATCTGGGGTCGCTATGTTGCAGGGTACGCCGACACTGTGTGTGGCTTACCGCGAGATCTGGGGGGCGCTAAGTTGCTGGGTACGCCGGCACTATGTATGGCGGACCGCGAGATCTGGGGGCGCTATGTTGCTGGGTCCGCCGACACTGTGTGTGGCTGGCCGCGAGATCTGGGGTCGCTATATTGCTGGGTCCGCCGGCACTGTGTGTGGCTGACCGTGAGATCTAGGGCCGCTATATTGCTGGGTACGCCGGCACTATGTATGGCGGACCGCGAGATCTGGGGGCGCTATGTTGCTGGGTCCGCCGACACTGTGTGTGGCTGACCGTTAGATCTGGGGCGCTATGTTGCTGGGTCCGCCGTGGCTGACCGCGAGATCTGGGGGCGCTATGTTGCTGGGTCCGCCGGCACTGTGTGTGGCTGACCGCGAGATCTGGGGCGCTATGTTGCTGGGTCCGCCGTGGCTGACCGCGAGATTTGGGGGCGCTATGTTGCTGGGTCCGCCGGCACTGTGTGTGGCTGACCGCGAGATCTGGGGCGCTATGTTGCTGGGTCCGCCGACACTGTGTGTGGCTGACCGTTAGATCTGGGGCGCTATGTTGCTGGGTCCGCCGTGGCTGACCGCGAGATCTGGGGGCGCTATGTTGCTGGGTCCGCCGGCACTGTGTGTGGCTGACCGCGAGATCTGGGGCGCTATGTTGCTGAGTCCGCCGACACTGTGTGTGGCGGACCGCGAGATGTGGGTCCGGTATGTTGCTGGGTACGCCGGCACTATGTGTGGCTAACCGTGATATCTGGGGGGCGCTAAGTTGCTGGGTACGCCGACACTGTTTATTTTTTATGATAGAATGTTGTACTGTAGATAATAGATTAAAGTGTGGGAAACCATTAGTGATTGTTTATCTAAGCTGATAATTAACAGTAATAAGCTGAGCAGCTGTATTAGGGAAAAAATTTCATAGAATTTCAAGAATTACAAACAACATTGAAAAAACTATTAACAGAAGTAGTCCTTGTATCTAATCCAAAGTAAGAATGTATTATGGCATGATACCAGATACCAAGTCCAAAACACAAATGTTCCAAACTCTGATGTACATTTCAATAATGCAATGGCTTGTCCAATTTTCAGTCCATACGTTACTTCCATACGTTACTTTGACTTCGAATCTTTATCACAGAAGTGGTAAATGGAAAGGGAAGGCTTTGTAACCTTCAAAAGTTGTAATTTATGTCATGGTCCACAACTGTATAAAATATCAGTCCGTCATTCTGGATGCCAGCAGATTTATTGGAGTTCAAAGTTATTTTCCATACCTAACGTTTTTCCATACGTTACTAAATTTATTAACAAATTAAAACATCTTGTAACATTTGTTACATCGAGATTCTACTGTTTTTAAGGTCAACATTTTAAATTAAATAAATTTTTAACAGGATTCTAAATTTAATAATTTTGAGAGGATTGAAGCTACCTGTGTTATACAATTGTGCTATTAACAAAGTGCAATATGAAAATATAAAACCAATCGTAGCAAAAAACAATAATTAATGTTCTAATTAGTTGTTGTGTACTGTACCGAGTTAGTACAGTAGTGCATACTGTATAGTGTAAATCGATCTATGGTGTGACTGTTGTACCGGTGATTAGCACAGCTACTTGTCTTGGTTAAAATAAGTTTAACGGTAGAGTTAGAGGTTTTATTGATAAGCCATTTTTCTGCGTTCCATGCGATACTTTGCATTCTAAGCTCAAGCAAATGAGAATGCCTATATGCATATAATCAAATGTTTCACTTTGTGGAAAGCCGACACTCCCAGCTATGTCCTATCACAAACTTTGTTTGATTTAAAGCCACATCTGTTTGAGCTAATGCTGTCCAAAGTTGCTAATTTTTCATACGTTACCAAATCGAATTTTGAAACAGGCTCAAAACATGATTTGCTAAGACTATACCTACTACCTACTACTGGGTGTATGTAAATTACGAAAAGTTGATTAATTAATAGTAAGTAGTTGTTATATTATTATATTTAATATGTAGAAATGGAGAGATCCATATTTATCATGGAACCCTTTGAAACATGGTGGAATAACTGCCGTACTTCTTCCGCCTAACAATGTTTGGAGGCCTGATATTATCATTATTAACTCGTAAGTAATTTCAATTTAATAATATAAAATTGATTTATTATTACAAGAAGTGCCTTGCTATCCCGCTAAAGAGCGCAGGAAGGGAAGGACACAACCACCAATATAGCAAGACAAAATAATCCGTCCAGTTTGTGTATTGTTTGTTGAAGCTAAATATTTATTGATTACAAACGATCAATATAAATATTTCTTATTGATATTTGAGATAATATATATATATATTATTCAGAATAAACGAGTCGAGGGGATGGAGTTCAGTGAACGAAAATTTTGTACTTTTATGAATAAAATTACGTATTTGATGTAAAACAATTTCCCTTTATTTCCCTTAAGACTCAGAGAATTGACATCGATCGCAGACATTCGCTTGATAAATTATGTCTCGAGATCAACGGGAAAAGTCGCAAATTGTTTGTTTTCCATCTAATAAATAGATATATTATTTATTTTTAGTTTGTGATTATTTTAACGTTTTTTATTGTTTATACGTTTTTGTTTAAGCGAAAAATTTGAGAATCATAAGTAAATGTTTATTATTGTTGTATGTAAATGTTTATTTTGTAGGGTATTGTGCGTTATTTTTATTTTATAATTTTGGAGGAAATAAATAAATAAGAAATAATAAATAATAAGTTTATTAATTACTCAGGGCAGCGCCTTTCGAGATTCCAGAAATTTGGCCAACTCGAATCTGGGCGACGTACGACGGAACACTATCATGGATGCGACCGGATGTCATCAGGACTTCATGTAAAGTGAACACACTCCACTTCCCATTCGATGTACAACACTGTGCTATTACAATGACCTCGTGGGATTTCGATAAAACTGGTATTGATTTCGAGGTGTTAGAGGGAGATACAGAACTCTACGTGCCAAATGGGGAGTGGGATCTTGAATTTTTCAATGTAAGTCAGAAAACGTGAGGCAATAATATGTTGTAATCTTGTTTTTTCGTTGTTTTTCACCATATTTAGGGATGACGTGATTGCTAATTTCCCAGGAAGATAAAAATTATACCAACCAACTTCCGGTAAACTCACAACGGCTTTTGTTGATTTTTAAACTAAATAATCGAAGCTTTTAGTTTAGTTAATTTCTAACATATTTCAGATCAAGGCCTACTACTAGATTCATTGTGTATAGGAGATCTACCCTGGGATCCATTGTGTATAGGAGATCTACCCTGGGATCCATTGTGTATAGGAGATATCTACCCAGGGATCCATTGTGTATAGGATATATCTACCCTGGATCCATTGTGTATAGGATATATCTACCCTGGATCCATTGTGTATAGGATATATCTACCCTGGATCCATTGTGTATAGGAGATATCTACCCTGGATCCATTGTGTACAGGAGATTTACCCTGGGATCCATTGTGTATAGGAGGCGGTACCCTGGGATCCATTGTGTATAGGATGCGATACTATGGGATCCATTGTGTATAGGATGCGATACCCTGGGATCCATGGTGTATAGGATGCGTTACCCTGGGATCCATTGTGTATAGGAGGCGGTACCCTGGGATCCATTGTGTATAGGATGCGATACTATGGGATCCATTGTGTATAGGATGCGATACCCTGGGATCCATTGTGTATAGGATGCGATACCTTGGGATCCATTGTGTATAGGATGCGATACCCTGGGATCCATTGTGTAGAGGAGATCTACCCTGGGATCCATTGTGTATAGGATGCGATTCCCTGGGATCCATTGTTTATAGGATGCGATACCTTGGGATCCATTGTGTATAGGAGGCGATACCCAGGGATCCATTGTGTATAGGATGCGATACCCTGGGATCAATTGTGTATAGGAGGCGATACCCTGGGATCCATTGTGTATAGGATGCGATACCCTGGGATCCATTGTGTATAGGAG
Organism: Nemertoderma westbladi; assembly: GCA_032718475.1. NCBI lineage: Eukaryota > Metazoa > Xenacoelomorpha > Nemertodermatida > Nemertodermatidae > Nemertoderma > Nemertoderma westbladi. The sequence goes on along the minus strand of JAUCBJ010000941.1, from coordinate 34,872 downwards.
GCGATACCCTGGGGTCCATTGTGTATAGGAGGCTGTACCCTGGGATCCATTGTGTATAGGATGCGATACCCTGGGATCCATTGTGTATAGGAGGCGATACCCTGGGATCCATTGTGTATAGGATGCGATACCCTGGGATCCATTGTGTATAGGAGGCGGTACCCTGGGATCCATTGTGTATAGGATGCGATTCCCTGGGATCCATTGTGTATAGGATGCAATACCTTGGGATCCATTGTGTATAGGATGCGATACCCTGGGATCCATTGTGTATATGAGGCTATACCTTGGGATCCATTGTTTATAGGATGCGATACCCTGGGATCCATTGTGTATAGGAGGCTATACCTTGGGATCCATTGTTTATAGGATGCGATACCCTGGGATCCATTGTGTAAGAGGAGGCGATACCCTGGGATCCATTGTGTATAGGAGGCGATACCCTGGGATCCATTGTGTATAGGAGATCTACCCTGGGATCCATTGTGTATAGGATGCGATACCCTGGGATCCATTGTGTATAGGAGGCGGTACCCTGGGATCCATTGTGTATAGGATGCGATACTATGGGATCCATGGTGTATAGGGGGCGATACCCTGGGATCCATTGTGTATAGGAAGCGATACCCTGGGATTCATTGTGTATAGGAGGCGGTACCCTGGGATCCATTGTGTATAGGATGCGATACCCTGGGGTCCATTGTGTATAGGATGCAATACCCTGGGATCCATTGTGTATAGGAGGCGATACCCTGGGATCCATTGTGTATAGGAGGCGGTACCCTAGGATCCATTGTGTATAGGATGCGATACCTTTGGATCCATTGTGTATAGGAGGCTGTACCCTGGGATCCATTGTGTATAGGATGCGATACCCTGGGGTCCAGTGTGTATAGGATGCGATACCCTGGGATCCATTGTGTATAAGAGGCGATACCCTGGGATCCATTGTGTATAGGAGGCGGTACCCTGGGATCCATTGTGTATAGGATACGATACCCTGGGATCCTTTGTGTATAGGATACGATACCCTGGGATCCATTGTGTATAGGAGATCTACCCTGGGATCCATTGTGTATAGGAGGCGATACCCTGGGATCCATTGTGTTTAGGATGCGATACCCTGGGATCCATGGTGTATAGGATGCGATGCATTTGGTATCCATTGTGTATAGGATGCGATACCCTGGGATCCATTGTGTATAGGAGGCTATACCTTGGGATCCATTGTGTATAGGATGCGATACCCTGGGATCCATTGTGTATAGGAGGCGATACCCTGGGATCCATTGTGTATAGGAGGCGATACCCTGGGATCTATTGTGTATAGGATGCGATACCCTGGGATCCATTGTGTATAGGAGGCGATACCCTGGGATCCATTGTGTTTAGGATGCGATACCCTGGGATCCATGGTGTATATGATGCGATACTATGGGATCCATGGTGTATAGGGGGCGATACCCTGGGATCCATTGTGTATAGGATGCGATACCCTGGGATCCATTGTGTATAGGAAGCGGTATCCTGGGATCCATGGTGTATAGGATGCGTTACCCTGGGATCCATTGTGTATAGGATGCGTTACCCTGGGATCCATTGTGTATATGATGCGATACCCTGGGATCCATTGTGTATAGGATGCGATACCCTGGGATCCATTGTGTATAGGATGCGATACCCTGGGATCCATTGTGTATAGGAAGCGGTACCCTGGGATCCATGGTGTATAGGATGCGTTACCCTGGGATCCATTGTGTATAGGAGGCGATACCCTGGGATCCATTGTGTATAGGAGATCTACCCTGGGATCCATTGTGTATAGGATGCGATACCCTGGGATCCATTGTGTATAGGATGCGATACCCTGGGATCCATTGTGTATAGGAGGCGGTACCCTGGGATCCATGGTGTATAGGATGCGGTACCCTCGGATCCATGGTGTATAGGATGCGATGCCTTTGGGATCCATTGTGTATAGGATGCGATACCCTGGGATCCATTGTGTATAGGAGGCTATACCTTGGGATCCATTGTGTATAGGATGCGATACCCTGGGATCCATTGTGTATAGGAGGCGATACCCTGGGATCCATTGTGTATAGGGGCGATACTATGGGATCCATTGTGTATAGGAGGCGATACCCTGGGATCTATTGTGTATAGGATGCGATACCCTGGGATCCATTGTGTATAGGAGGCGATACCCTGGGATCCATTGTGTTTAGGATGCGATACCCTGGGATCCATGGTGTATATGATTCGATACCCTGGGATCCATTGTGTATAGGATGCGATACCCTGGGATCCATTGTGTATAGGATGCGATACCCTGGGATCCATGGTGTATATGATTCGATACCCTGGGATCCATTGTGTATAGGATGCGATACCCTGGGATCCATTGTGTATAGGAGGCGGTACCCTGGGATCCATGGTGTATAGGATGCGGTACCCTCGGATCCATGGTGTATAGGATGCGATGCCTTTGGGATCCATTGTGTATAGGATGCGATACCCTGGGATCCATTGTGTATAGGAGGCTATACCTTGGGATCCATTGTGTATAGGATGCGATACCATGGGATCCATTGTGTATAGGAGGCGGTACCCTGGGATCCATTGTGTATAGGATGCGATACTATGGGATCCATTGTGTATAGGAGGCGATACCCTGGGATCTATTGTGTATAGGATGCGATACCCTGGGATCCATTGTGTATAGGAGGCGATACCCTGGGATCCATTGTGTTTAGGATGCGATACCCTGGGATCCATGGTGTATATGATTCGATACCCTGGGATCCATTGTGTATAGGATGCGATACCCTGGGATCCATTCTGTATAGGATGCGATACCCTGGTATCCATTGTGTATAGGAAGCGGTACCCTGGGATCCCTTGTGTATAGGATACGGTACCCTGGATCCATTATGTATAGGATGTGATACCCTGGGATCCATTGTGTATAGGGTGCGATACCCTGGGATCCATTGTGTTAAGAGGCGATACCCTGGGATCCATTGTGTATAGGAGACGATACTCTGGCCCTGGGATCCATTATGTATAGGATACGATACCCTGGGAACCATTGTGTATAGGAGGCGATACCCTGGGATCCATTGTGTATAGGAGGCGATACCCTGGGATCCATTGTGTATAGGAGACGATACTCTGGCCCTGGGATCCATTATGTATAGGATACGATACCCTGGGAACCATTGTGTATAGGAGGCGATACCCTGGGAACCATTGTGTATAGGAGGCGATACCCTGGGATCCATTGTGTATAGGATGCGATACCCTGGGATCCATTGTGTATAGGATGTGATACCCTGGGATCCATTGTGTATAGGGTGCGATACCCTGGGATCCATTGTGTTAAGAGGCGATACCCTGGGATCCATTGTGTATAGGAGACGATACTCTGGCCCTGGGATCCATTATGTATAGGATACGATACCCTGGGAACCATTGTGTATAGGAGGCGATACCCTGGGATCCATTGTGTATAGGATGCGATACCCTGGGATCCATTGTGCATAGGATACGATACCCTGGATCCATTATGTATAGGATACGATACCCTGGGAACCATTGTGTATAGGAGGCGATACCCTGGGATCCATTGTGTATAGGATGCGATACCCTGGGATCCATTGTGTATAGGAGGCGATACCCTGGGATCCATTGTGTATAGGAGGCGATACCCTGGGATCCATTGTGTATAGGATGCGATACCCTGGGATCCATTGTGTATAGGAGATCTACCCTGGGATCCATTGTGTATAGGAGGCGATACCCTGGGATCCATTGTGTATAGGATGCGATACCCTGGGATCCATTGTGTATAGGATGCGATACCCTGGGATCCATTGTGTATAGGATGCGATACTCTGGGATCCATTGTGTATAGGATACGATACCCTGGGATCCATTGTGTATAGGAGGCGATACCCTGGGATCCATTGTGTATAGGATGCGATACCCTGGGATCCATTGTGTATAGGATGCAATATCCTGGTATCCATTGTGTATAGGAGGCGATACCCTGGGATCCATTGTGTATAGGATGCGATACCCTGGGATCCATTGTGTATAGAATGCGATACCCTGGGATCCATTGTGTATAGAAGGCAATACCCTGGGATCCATTGTGTATAGGAGGCGGTACCCTGGGATCCATTGTGTATAGGAGGCTATACCTTGGGATCCATTGTGTATAGAAGGCTATACCCTGGGATCCATTGTTTTTTTAGTCGAGTCTTATAGATCGGAACTACGACTGTTGCGTTAATCCTTATCCCGAGGTGAACTTCGTTATGCAGATCCGGCGCCGGTCTACCTATTATTTCTTCAACATCATCCTCCCTTGTATCCTCATCACATTCCTTGCTCTTATCGGATTCTATCTACCAGCAGACAGTGGGGAGAAGGTTAGTATTAGGCCTATTCGTATTTAATTTAAATTATAAATACAAAGCATCGCTTACAACTAGAACGGTTCCAATTTTCGATAGGGACAGCATGGCCATAGATGTGGCCATAGATGTGGCCATAGATGTGGTCGTAGATGTGGCCGTAGATGTGGCCGTAGATGTGGCCGTTGATGTGGCCGTAGATGTGGCCGTAGATGTAGCCGTAGATATGGCCGTAGATGTAGCCGTAGATGTGGCTGTAGATGTGGCCGTAGATGTGGCTGTAGATGTGGCCGTAGATGTGGCCGTAGATGTAGCCGTAGATGTGGTCGTAGATGTGGCCGTAGATGTGGCCGTAGATATGGCCGTAGATGTAGCCGTAGATGTGGCCGTAGATGTGGCCTTAGATGTAGCCGTAGATGTGGCCGTAGATGTGGCCGTAGATGTAGCCGTAGATGTGGCCGTATATGTGGCCGTAGATGTGGCCGTATATGTGGCCGTAGATGTGGCTGTATATGTGGCCGTAGATGTGGCTGTAGATGTGCCTGTAGATGTGGCCGTAGATGTGGCTGTAGATGTGGCCGTAGATGTGGCCGTAGATGTAGCCGTAGATGTGGCCGTAGATGTGGCCGTAGATGTAGCCGTAGATGTAGCCGTAGATGTGGCCGTATATGTGGCCGTAGATGTGCCCGTAGATGTAGCCGTAGATGTGGCCGTAGATGTAGCCGTAGATGTGGCCGTACCCGTAGATGTAGCCGTAGATGTGGCCGTAGATGTGGCCGTAGATGTAGCCGTAGATGTGGCCGTAGATGAGGCGTAGATGTGGCCATAGATGTGGCCGTAGATGTAGCCGTAGATGTGGCCGTAGATGTGGCCGTAGATGTGGCCGTAGATGTGGCCGTAGATGTGGCCGTAGATGTAGCCGTAGATGTAGCCGAAGATGTGGCCGTAGATGTGGCCGTAGATATGCCCGTAGATGTAGCCGTAGATGTGGCCGTAGATGTGGCCGTAGATGTGGCCGTAGACGTGGCCGTAGATGTGGCCGTAGATGTGGCCGTAGATGTGGCCGTAGATGTAGCCGTAGATGTAGCCGTAGATGTAGCCGTAGATGTGGCCGTAGATGTGGCCGTAGATGTGGCCGTAGATGTGGCCGTAGATGTGGCCGTAGATGTGGCCGTAGATGTAGCCGTAGATGTGGCCGTAGATGTGGCCGTAGATGTGGCCGTAGATGTAGCCGTAGATGTAGCCGTAGATGTGGCCGTAGATGCGGCCGTAGATGTGGCCGTAGATGTGGCCGTAGATGTAGCCGTAGATGTGGCCGTATATGTAGCCGTAGATGTGGCCGTAGATGTGGCCGTAGATGTGGCCGTAGATGTAGCCGTAGATGTGGCTGTAGATGTGGCCGTAGATGTCATCCGACATCATCCGTTTATATTTTTATTTGTTTATATTGCCAACCGAACGTAACGAGGATTGTATTAGAGTATTCTATTTATTTCTGGTTTTCAACCAGAGCTGCTGGTATGTTTTCACTTAATTCAACGTTCTGTTTTTCTCGGGATTTACTGTAGATCGGAATGCAACTAACGGTGCTGTTAGCACTAACTGTGTTTCTGCTTATGGTTGCTGATAAGATGCCTTCCACATCCGAATCTGTTCCATATTTGGGTTAGTTGGACTTTCCTTTTATATTTGTGCATCGTAGATTACAATACGGACTAGTTGAGTATTTTCATATTGTAAATCTTTCTGTTAGCTCATACAGACAGATATTTGTATTTTCATAATATATGCAGAATAGCCGATTAAAATAAAAATAGCCTTACCCTTCTATCTCAAGTTGACTTTGTATCCCATTAACTGCAGTCGTTTTATTATATTTCAGCTCAGTACTATTTCGCAGTAATTGTACTTATTACCATGTCTACTGTCCTCACTGTTGTGGTTCTCGACATTCACTATAGAGGCCAGTACGACACTCCGGTCCCATTATGGCTGAAACGTTTTGTCCTCCACTTCCTTGGGCAAATCTTCTGTGTTCAGGAAGCCGTTATAGAGGGAGACGAGGAAGATAACTACGCTGTAAGTTATTAGTATTTAATATGTTGGACGGGAATATTTGGTACAGCAGATATTAAGGGGAGGGCTGCTATTGGCAAAAACTAGGGGTTTTACGAATTTTGTGAAAAAAAAATCCGGTTCCGGCTCCGGCCGGATTTCATTTTTTTGGCCGGCTATTGATTTCAACTAATTGTTGACAAAATTTACAATTAATGTAAATTAAAAAAAAAAACATCAATTTAAATTTTCTTTTAAATTCAAACAAATTTAAACATAAGCAAATGTAATGGAATACAATACAATTAATGTTTTCATAGTTTGTATCATATTCATTCATATTATGAATATGATAGAGTCTAAAGCAGAGCTATAATTTTATGAGTATCTATATGCTGAACTGACTGACTACTTTTTTCCCAGAATATTTGCATTTGGTTGGGTTCAGCCTCACTAAACACTTAATTTATATAATATAGTACACGTTATGCCCTGCCCATTGACCATATACTAATTATAACTAGTAAATAATTATTATATTATCCCAGATCGCAAGCGTTGGTGTTTTGTTATAAAATTGAGATAAATTCACCACCGTGAATGACCAGTTTATATATTCGACAGGTAATTTAGAAACTCTAGTAAATCCTAGTAGAAAAATAAATAGAGTAAAAGTAGTAAAATCTAGTAAAAAAAAAAAGTAAACCAGCACTTTTCGGTTTGTACACAAAATTTTTAATTCACTTATACGATGCTATAAATTCACATTTATAGGTTTTCTGCGGCGCTGATTCTAATGGAATACATTCCTAATTTGCCAGATCATTGCTACTTGTATTTTTCGGCGTAATATGGCAAATTTTGGTGCTAGCACCAAATTTCGTACCGATAACCAAAAAGTACAAGTTTGAGATGTCCAGTGTAGTTTTTATTGATTCCATCGGATTCAGGACCCCCACAAACCCGTATAACGCAAGAAACAAGATGATACTATCTACTGAATTTTCTTGAAAATTTTCTTATTTTCAAAATTTTGGTGCCGCTGTTACAACAATTTTCACCCACCGGCGAAAAATACAAGTTTGAATACTCTTATGCAATTTTTACATATACCATTGAATTCAGAACCCTTACAAACCCTTGTAACGCAAGAAACGGTTACACAATCAATTGATATATTTGATGGTTTTCAAAATTTGGTGCTAGCGCCAAATTTTGCACCCACTTCCGAAAAATACAGGTTTAAGATGTCTCGTTAGATAATTATTTATTCCATTGTATTCAGAACCGCCATAAACCTCTAAAACGCAGGAAATAAGTTGTCACAAGCAATTTAATCTATTGAATGGATTTTAAAAATTTCATGCTGGCACCAAATTTTACACACAGCACCGAAAAATACAAGTTTGATACGCCTGGTGCAACCCGTATATATTCCATCGAAACCAGAACCCCAAATAACCCCTATTGCGCAAAAAAACAGTTAATGGTAATGTCAATGTTATTTCGCCGAGAAAATATTATTTCACCGGGATTTCACCGTCATTAGCCCCCTGTAGTGTGGTTGTTACCCCTGGATTTGGTGTCATGTCAATTTGGTTTGTAATAATATTCATAATAATAATTGTTATACAACGTTTGTTCGTTATAGTAGTTCCTATTATAGTTGTACTAACAGGGATGGTGTGTACACTGTACACTGTACATATTCCGAATCCTGCTCTCGTGGGAATATTAACACGATGGAGTGAAAGCGAATTGATGAAATATTTCATAATAGGCTCATTCCATGAAAAGGTCAACCTCCCCACTAATTTCGAAAAATTAGATCTAGCTTTTAATTTATACTTATTTTAGGTCGAAATTTATCGTACTTTATGAATTCAGTGCTAAAAATTGTATCAACACAGGTGGTTTCTCAAAAATAGTCGAATTACAAATTATGCACCTGCTCTGCACAAAATGTGAATAAAAGTGTGCAAAAGTTTCGTTTCCTGTAGGCACTTCCTATGACCAATAAATTAACATTTCTGAGCATGTACCAAATCAAAAACAAACCCATTTTCGAATTTTTTTGGTTTCATTTAATTTCACCAGTGTTTCATTCCTTTGTAATGAAATCGATAAAGTTAATCATGTGATGTCCCATACTTTACCTAAAATAGTGAAATTTTTAGTTTATTCACAGAGATGTAACTCAGCCTAATCACCCAGTGGAATGCAAAGTACGTTTGTGTTGCGTCATCGTATAAAACAATTAGTTTCATCTTCACTCCCTCAGAATTTTCATGGCGGCCAATTGAAAATTGTCCCATACTTTACCATTAAAATGGCGATTATATTAGTGCACTGTATTAATCTAATATGTGAAGCCATGAGTGATATAATACTCTAAGGTCATAGTAGGCCGTAAGAATATGAGTCTATATTTGAACTGAGAATCATTCCTCAGTCAAGAAATCTTTGGGATTATGCATGTAAAGTCCCATACTTTACCAAAAAATAGTGAAATTTTTAATTTATACACAGAGAAGTAGTCTAACTAAGCCCAATCACCCAGTGGAATGCAAAGCTCGTTTGTGTTGCGTCATCTTAAGAAACAATTACCTGTAGTTTCATAATCTACTCCCTAGAAACATCATGACGGCCAATTGAAAATTGTCCCATACTTTACCATTATAATGGCGATTACATTTTAGTGCACTCTATTAATGTACTGTAATATATGAAACCTGGAGGGCAGGAGTGTTATAATGCTTTAGGGTGATAGTAGGGGGAAGCATAGAAGTATGTATTTGAACTAAGAATCATTCCTCAGTTAACTAATCTTTGCAACAACAAATTTCAAAAAATGTAGTTTTTTAGCAGATAAGAAGATCGGTAAGTACAGTAATTGATACATTTTCAGAAAAATGGAAAGAATTTCTAAACTTTTCACAGACTACATGTGTACCAAGTTTGGTTATATTTCATCAATAATTGGCGGACTTATTTCGGTTTTTATCAAAATTTTGAAACTATCGGAAACTGTCTGATATGTGACCTTTGATTCATTAAACCTCAGATTCTTTCCAAACTTTTGACAGACTTCATACGTACCAGGTTTGGTTTAATTTCATCTATAAATGACAAGAGTTATACAATATTAGCGATGAAAAATTAGACAGATGACATACAACTCCTCAAGGGCACCCATATGCTAAGACTTCGGGTCAATTTGGGGGTCGCCCCACATTTTGCATCCATATCTTGGTTGGAAATACTTAGTTGCACTTTATTATCACTAATTATCCAGAAATTACTGTCATGTTAATTGTAAGAGACCATTTTGACCATAAAATTCGTACAGGTCCCGTACTTTACCTAGCAATGTCCCATACTTTACCACACACACCACACTGTAAAAAATTAGCAATGTAGCAATTCGTCTGATATTTATATTTTTATTTAAGCTTAATAATACAGCTTTATCCTAAACATCAACTCAACACCGTACCTGCGCACAATTCGCTAAACTTTAGAATTGAAATCATAAAATAAAAAAAACCATTTCGTACGAATCCGTACTTTACCTTAATTGGACAAGCTGGTGTTTTCTCAAAAGTGACTAAGTCCCGCCATAAGCTTCGCGAAATCAAAGCTGATATTCGAAAGTTCAATCCAAGCACAATTTTATGCACATATGTGCTGTGGATAACATTGTACAGGCAATCAAAGTTCAAAATTGTGTACGAATGTCCCGTACTTTACTTTGGAATGAGCCAATATTATTATATATATATTATAATTATTATACTATGGCTAGTTATATATTGGCTTCCGACACACACACACTGACCCCCCCCCCCCCCCCCCCCCCCCCTGACTCGCCCCACATACATCCTCTATGCGATTGACTACAGCTCAGCTCAACTATCTGGCGCGTATAAACCGTCAGTGACCGCGAAAGTGTTAAAAACATAGCATGTATTGATTATATTATCTAGGCTTACATTGTTACTGTACATATAATGTCTTTCAGACTACTGTTGCGGGCACCCATAGAGAATCGTTTGCCAGAGAGGCAAAGAGATCTGCGCGTAATAATAGCTTTAGTATGAGAATGCGGGCGGACACCAGCCCAGAGCAAGGAGGCCGCAAAAACAACCACCGAAACAGCCCGCAATTTTTGGATATACCCGGGAGTTTACGTGAGATTGAAGACTTACCGTCAAACAAGATCTTAGCAGAGTAAGCATTGTAATAGTATATATACTAATTATACATATTGTAATAGATTCCTAAGTATGGGCTACAACTGTAAGTCTATTATTTACTATATTACAATAATAATGTACTATTTTTTAAAGCTTAATAAACCATAAGGAGGGGGGGGGGGGGGGGTAGCCCAAACTTTATCAGAGTTTAAATTGTCATTACAGGAGAACCAAAATAGCTATGAAGGATCCAAATACATATATTTGATATATATATGATATATCTTGGGCCAAAAAGTTCAGAAATCATGTTGAAATTTGATTTCTGTGCAGTCCAGACCATAAGCCACACGTATTAAAAAAAAATTGAAAATCCTATTTCTGGAGAAGGCCAAAATTAATATCGACCAAACTTTGCCAGGGTCTCACATAGGTGTCTGTTCATTGTTTGAATGTTTTTCTTGGTTATATGTGAACTACTTAACAAGTTATGGGGAAAGGTATTGAAAAATTAGGCTGTTCGCGCTTTCAGACCTTTAGCAGTTTAACCTGCCAAATTAGGATGTCTTCTAGATAATAGATAGTCTTTAGCCTACGACAAATATTTGATGCACTACATTAGCCGAAACCAGTCTATGCGCGATCATTCACCCGCTGGATATACCCGGGAGACTGGATTCGGAAGCCTAATCGTATTGCGGGATAGGCCTACTGTATTATTCGACTGATCTTAATATATATAATCTCTGACAAATATTATTCACTTTCGGGAAATATTACCAGTTCCTTTAGGACGTGGCGCTCTAAATATATAAACAGAGTTATGACTTAAACCAGACACAACGGGATGGCTATAGATTCACGTATATGGCGCATTCTTTAGGATATGCTTCGTTATCAATCACAATCATACACAATACTGCACAATGCTGCACACTAATCTGCCGACCTTCACTAATTTTAGTCACATATAAAGAGAACAACAGACAATACATGTAGGGCCTATAAAATAGCATTAGATTCACTTCAAACCACTTAATGTAAGTCGCAATCGTTATATGTATCCGGTCTCTCTAACCTTTAGTATATCAAGAAGATTGGGGTGTCTGATTGTTTATCAGTATTCCAAATATAATATTTCATCAACAAATATAATGAATAACCGACAGCAAAGCAGTAATGTTAAGTTATGAATGATTATGTGAGATATTAAGGATAGGATAGGATAGATAACGGATATACGTTCTATAATTAAGCCTACTAATGTTGATGCTAAAGACTGAAACACGGAGGTTCCACGCCGGTGTTGTAGGCTGTGGAAAAATCACATACTGACTCACTTCCCTAGTTTCTATATAAAATCTCCAACACAGAGGCAAAAAACGCTCTGATTGGTCGACCGATCAAAGAGAGAACAAAGAACAAAGAGATGTTCTACGTGGCAATATCAGCTGTTAGCCGTCGTCATGGTAGCTACACTGTTTCAAGAGGATCCGGCTTATTGCGTCATAAAATTGCGGATTATGTCCGCTAAAGTACACCTACAGAAGAAATTACTTTCATGTCCTCTAAAACAACAATACAGTAAGGACACGGCCTTTTATGCCTGGTAAACCAACTACAGAGTACTTTACGGGGAAAATAACCGGCTAATTACGCAAAAGCCTTTACACCGCTCCCAGAAAATGGGATTTAAGTCTATAAAATATAACAAATCACAGTTTCTAAAATATAAAAATACTCTAAACAGTTAGTCTTTCTTACGAGGACGGCGTTTACGCAGTTTTTGAGGCTAACAAGAGTCCTTTTCTCTTTGGGGGGAGCCACTTTACTAGGAGGGCCATAACTCCTGGGTGAAGGGTGCAATATGATTGCATCAGAAGATGTAGGATTATGGTCGGGGTATCCGCCGTTTCGATATGCTTCTCCTCGAGCTGATTTTCCTCCGCTCGTAGCTGGATACGTTCATCCAAAAACTCTCGCAGAGAATAGGGTCGTCCAAGTTCGATAACTTCTTAGAGATTCTGGATTTCCCGATCGAACTGAGATAAAGTTACTTTGTTTACCACTTGGACCTGCTAATGCAATTTACGTTTATCTGAACAAGCGTAAGTTCCTTTTCTGATCTGTGTAGAATAGCGTCTAACTCATTTGGTACAACGCTCTCCGCCACTCTGGTGACAGGTTATATCGTGTTAAGCCGGGACGATGGTAAGGGTTAAACGGCGATATTAAATGTCCGCGTCCCAATCCGACTAGGTAGGATGGGCTAATATCTAGGAAGCCCACCACCGGGGTGCCACCGACTAATTGTTCAGGTAACACTAGATCTTTGAGTAGTGAGTACAGCTCGGGAGGATCCGTCATACTAATAGGATCAAGAGTCTGAGGTCTCACTAGGGAATGATGAGGTCTGATCGAGTATTCCGAAACTCTGATCATTGGTTTATTTAAGGATCGTCTGAGTCGAACGAGCGTAGGTGATACGTCAAACAAATTTCACTCGAAACTCCCGCCAGTATAGCGAGTAAAACCGTGTTTAGTGCAACGTCTCCGCGGATGTTTAGGTCTTTCCATTTGTTGGTTGGGTCTAGGGCATTCCTCGCAATAATACCAAAGACGCACGTCAACGCGAGTGATCTTTCTCCAGCTTACAATATTCCTCCATCTGTTCGAAGCTATCCGGTACAACAGGTAGCGGTCGATCGGCGGTAAGATACATCCTAGTGGAATAGAGCCGTTTGAGTTCTACCCTGCGGTCATGATGTATACCTTGAGGATATCAAGTTTCTAGATTCTGTTGACTGGTAATATCGAGATAGGTTTCTCTCAAGAATTCCCAGTATTTGGTGAAGTCGCTGCGTTTATCCGGCTCTTCAACATCTGCACTTTCGAGTCGGTTTCGAATAGAATTTTCGTGTTCGAGTCTCAGTTTATCGTTCCGCTTCCGTTGGGTATGATATTTAAATAAAACCATTTCCCTTTTGGTGTCTATATCGTTCGTATCGTGTAGGTCGATAGGATGACCAGTAGTTAAGAAGTCCATATGCGTACCATTACGATGCGTATAGCGAGCAGTGAATTTTCGATAGTCCAATTCACGCGTAAGTTGTTCCTGGGACATTGGCGGTTCGATATAACGACCATCGTCCTCCGTAGTAGTTGGACCAGCGTCGCCGCGTATCAAGCTATCAACAAACGCTTGTAAAGGTAGAGTATATCGCTCCCTGATACCAAGATCATCTTCTATCAACTCAGTCATATGTGCTATATGAGTTTATCAATATTATAATGAGTTTATATTTAGGCTAGCGGGCGTCGCTGCCTACCCCTCTCTGCACCCGGACAGTGCGAGATCCTCAGCGCTGGTGTACTTTCGTCGAGGTGCCTATCGCCAACGTCGTAGCTGCACAACGACCACAACAACCAGCACAAGTCACTCCACCGTCCGTCCCAAAGGCTTAGATATACTTCAGGTTCTTTCTGGAGAGTTAGGGCTACTTTCACAATTGCGACTCGCTACTGTAAACACACCTTAGTAGTAACATTCACCTACAAACGCACAAATTCAACACAACTGCCATAAACTGCACACATTCGGGCCATTTGTCCGTTAGTCAGTACCTTCCAGAATGTCACTGTATTTATTATGTATCCTTGGATACTAGCAGTGCGCTATTTATTCCCTATGCTATTCAATGGGGCAAGCCTTCTATTGTTCTTTAACTCACTTCTAATTCTAGCGTGGTTGTTGCCATGGTGACATTATGGAAAGCTAGCGGTAGAATTAGGGTAATTCTCATGCATACAGATCTGGGATGCTATTTAATAGTAATTCTTTAATTGTCAATATCCTCTCTATATATGATTTTCTGAATTTTATCGGCTATTGACTATATATTGGAGATTCTCGCACACAAATACACTTAATAGAGTGAATATCCGCTCCCATGATCTATTAATTAATGGAATTTTGGGAATGTTATAAATTGTATAAAATGACAATTTATTAAATTCATTGAAATATATGAATTTAAATTTATTCCCGTAAATTTTATTATTTAATATTAAAATAGACACAATTTTATTCCAGAACGTGTCTGGGGACTGGGATCCTTGATTCTAGGAATTTTGTCCTTTTAAGAGTATCGGTAAGTGCTACGATATCTTAATCGACTAGAATTTTAAAGGATCTGGTATTTGACAGATTTTGTAAATATTAATAATTAATATTTAGGATGGGCACCAGTTTATTCCAGAACTTGTCTGGGGACGTTAACCACTGATTCTATAATTTTGTCTTTCAAGTATATCGGTGGGTGCCACGATATCTTAATCGACTAGAATTGCAGATGGTCAAAGGGTTTAACAGATTTATTTTGCGTTATACGCTACTGTTAAAAGGACATCACGCTACTATATGTATTATTTAATATACGGTATGAGAGCAATATTGCAAGAAGCAATGTCAGTGAGAAGAGGCAAGTCGTTTCCAAGGTCTACCCAGAGCTTGGTTTAGCTGAGACACGAGGATCTGAATTTTGCATTCCTAATACTCTACTTACCAATAATACTTGAATATAGTAGGAGCTTTATTTTGTACTTTAATAAGTACGGATATTTCATCTTACTGTAGTCACGCATTTATAATATGATACGGACAGTAAGGAAAGAGAAAAAGAATTATTTCTCGCCGTTGCACTAAATATATAATATAAGTAATTAAGTAATAAACACGAATATATTTTGCACTAATCTACTAAATAACCACTAAAATAACATTCTACTAAATAAAATTAAAGAAAACGATTATTATAAAATTACATAATAATACATACCTAAATATAAGAATAATAAAAAACGAATATAAAATAATATAGTCACACACCCACTCCAGACGCTGTTACGTTGGGGAGTCCCTAGATGTTTGTTGGATTAGGGAGGTGGTCGTGGGAAGAGTATCTTGCCTTCCATAGTTTCCGGACAGTTCTCGGTCTCTTTCCAGTAAACACAAACGACCAACTGGGCGATTGAGTTGTTGTGTTTCGAATACAATTCCAGGTTTCCTCTTCGTCCTGGAATAGTGACGATAGATTTGTGACGGCCTTACAAAGCCGATTCCAGGAGCTATAGTGGTTTATCGCTCCCTGCAGGAGAGGTGAGAGTCCCTGCGAGACGTCTGGTGTTCCAGATTTCCAGTCTCTTTCTCTGATTTCCACAGTCAGAGTTATTTGTGGCGGGGGAGTTTAGATTCACAGCATCGTCCACTGAAACGTGTAGTACAGACAGATCAATCGCGGGTTTAAATAACTTTGATTTACTCGTCCGGGTTTTAGGTTTGACTTTCTCCGCTCCCTTGGCTTGTCTAATCTCAGCCATGGTGAGATGAGGAGGCCATTCATCCTCTTCTTTACTTAGGAAGTCGGGTCCACCTAACCAGTCTGGAGTATCTATCAGTTCTTGAGGAGTTGCTCCTCTGGAAGCGATGTCGGCTGGATTAATCGTCCCAAGGCAATGTCTCCATTGATCTACATTAGAGTTAATATCGTCATTATCTGAGGAGTATGGTGTTCCCTCAGTTGTGGTTGTCTCTCCCTCACTGATGTCTTCTTCCCATTCACTCACTTGATGGACCTGATCTTTGGGTAGCCTTTCCATGAGTGTCCTACAGGAAGGTCCAGTGAAGTACCAACCTACTCTTGTTCTTCCCGCATAGGTTTGCAATGGTTGCGGTCGAGCAGGCCGTGTCTCTAATGTCTCAAGCGCCTCATGCGCATTTTGGCCGATGAGTATCTGTACCCCTGGGTAGTCGGTGTTGAATCTAGGTATCTCATGCTGCTGGGTGAAATCGTCTTCATCTCAGTTATAAGGTTCCACTTGGCTGGTAGCGAAGTTCTTTATCGCCACCATTTTTACTGACCTTATACTGTGTTCTCCTAGTTCATCCTGGGGGGTGGACAACGTGCCTACATAGTAGTCTGTAGCTACTGTAGATTTCCAAACCTGCATAATTCCTGAAAGGTTCAACTTAGTTCGGAACTTGGGTTGTCCAGCAAAGATGTCTTCGGCTAGTTCTTTGTCGATGAATGTTCCTGTGCTGCCGGAGTCAAGGAGGGCGTTCACTATATAGCTCTTTTTTAACCCATGGACTCTCAACTGCACTACGGGAAATTCCCGGATTCCTACATTGGAAGTTGGCGCTTTCCAAGATGGTTGTCGGTCAGGAATAGTTAGGGGGAGCTCACTATCGGTTTCAGTCTCATACGTAAGTGCTCGATACACTGCGGTGTTTATTAGATAACAGGATTCGTTTTCGTCGGAGAATTCATCCGTGTAGAATCCTTCCATCTCAGTACTGTGATCAGTGTCGTTCACATCACTGAATTGGACATGTAGTTCGGACTCACTTACCTGACTCGGGCTGTTTCTTTCGAATTCGGTATGCAATAAGATATGATGTTTCGCGCCACACTTAGCACACCTTGCGTCGGAGTAACAGGTTTGCCGTTGGTGTCCTTGTCTGAGACAATTATAACACAACCGCTTATCCCACATGACATCGCGTCTATCTTTTAGGGATTTCTTTAAGAATTCTTCACACACACTTAAATGGTGGGGCCCGTCGCACAATGCACATTTTGGTTTGATGATACTTACTTTACCTTGGGTAGTGTTGTGCACACTCGTTCTTTCCTCAGGCTTTCTTCCATGAATTCTCTTAGGAGACGTAGGAGGAGTTTTTGTTACCTGTTCTCTCCTGTCACTAGTTCGAGACTTAAATTTACTTACGTCCTTAGGCGCTTTGTTGACATAGTAAGATCTTTCGGTGTCTTTCCCGTTGTTCTCCTCTTGAGAGGCCTGGCTTTCGCCGTCGTCTGTATAACACACTGGTGTTACCTTTCTCCTAGAAACGGGTTTCTCACTTACCTTATTTTCCGGTGTCTTCTCTCGAGACTGTTTTAGGAGTTGTAATCTTACCTCTCTGTTTAAGAATGACAGAAGGTCCGTCATGGTTGGATCTCTATGTTGTTGGTCCATCAAATATAGAACTCTTTGGTCCCAGCGAGTACCTACTCCACCCTTTGGCAAAGTTGATGCTAAGGCTCCTACAACCATAGAATTCTGGTATTCATGAGACTTACCTAACCAATCTAGTTGTCTACAGATTTCCTGAATCTCGTCGGAAAACTCTATAATCCCGCTGCTAAGAAACTTTCGGGGCGCCATTAATTTCGCATACAAATACCTAGCTATGTTAGTCCTATTACCATACCTGATGTTTAGTGTATCCCAAACTTGTCTTAATCCATCTGGATGTCTAATAAACTTTAACGCCATTAACTTGGGAGGTCCTTCCAAGCACTCGATGAGGAATCTAAGTTTCTCTCCGTTAGATAGTACAGAGTTCTGTATGTTATCTTTATAATATTCATTAAAAGGTAACCATTTCATCTCATCTCCATTGAACTTGACGATCTCTCCCACCTTTACCGCTTGCCGGGCTTCGGTTCTAGCCATTTGACGCGTAAAACTTTCTTGGGCCATCGTGTTATTTAATATCGAGTTATCGGTATATAAATTTCTCGGATTATGATCAGGTCTATAGGGAATATCATTATCAACAGGTCTATAATTACCCTTAATAGGGTTCACTATAGGAGTTTCTACTTCGCTAGCAGTATATATGCGTGTAGGCTCCACACCTTGCGCATGAGATACTTCAGACCTAACAGGTTGACACATTGTTACAGGGGGTGGTGGTATACCCTTTTGTGTATTTACTAATTTATCGCGTTCTAGAGCGATACTTTGCTGCACTTCTTGCAACTCTAACCTACTTTCCCTTACTGTGCCCTTGAATTGCTGAACAGTCTCCTGCATCTGCCCGAGCAGGAGATCCATCCCCCGTCGTCTCTCATCCACCCACTCGACCGCCGAAGCGGGAGCCGCCAACGTTGTAGCGGGCGGACGAGGGACAACGGGCGACAAATCATTAATATTTCGCTCGGAGTCCAGGACATAGATTGTCTCATGGGCTGTTCTGCTGGGCACAGGTAGCTTAGTGCTGTGCAGAGGGAATTTAGAGGTAGGTTCAGGGAGTTCAGGTGTCTATACCACCGAAAGGGTGGCTTCGGGAACAGGCCGAATTATTTCAGGCTCATCTACTATAGTAGGGAGTCTTTCTATTTTAATTATTTGGTCTGTGGGTTCTGTACTACCTAAGTTTGTGTTATTTAGTTGCCTTCTAACAGCTGGAGGCAAATCAGGCAATTTCTGACGGTGGGATGTTCTTCTATGTCTGCTTAGACGAGATCTATTTCCTTTGCCTTCAGTATCGGTGGTATCGCCTTCCTCAGATGATGTATATCCCTGTCTTTTGGGAGTAGATCGATTCATCATCTGCATATTACTAGCTGTTAACTGTTTATTTATGCAGTCTTGATTCTCCTGAATGTTTTCCAATTCTAATTGGGTGGTTTCTTCAGCCGCTCTCCGTTCTGCTTCTGCCACTGCCTCTGCCGCTTCTCTTTCCGCTTCGGCCGCTGCCACTGCCGCCTTTCTTTCCGCTTCTGCCGCTGCCACTGCCGCCTTTCTTTCCGCTTCTGCCGCTGCCGCTTTTCTTTCTGCCTCTGCCTCTGCCGCTGCTACTGCCGCTTTTCTTTCTGCTTCTGCAGCTGCCACTGCTGCTGCCACTGCCGCTGCCTTTCTGTCTTCTATACGTTTTTTCTTCACTTGTTCTTCTTGGACTCTAGTGATGCGGAGTTGTTCATCAAATTTAGCTTGGTTCGCAGCTCTCATATCCACATCGATGGCGTCCAATACACGCTGGGTTCCTTCACTATTAGGGCTAAGTCCATCTAGCCTTCTCCTCAACTCTTCATCACCTAAAAAACGTTGATAGTCTGACAGATAGATGTCAATGGCATCCCTCTTATGCGGTTTCTCTGCCGTCGCTTCACTTTCCACTTGGGAAAAAGTAGCGTCTGTTGATTCTCCATGGGTTGAGCGCTCATCCAGTTGAACTTTCCACTGAGCCGTTCCTTGAACCTGGAGACTCACCCGTTGAAACCAAGTCTTTACGGCAACTTGCAACGACGTGTCTTGTCTTCTTTTAGAAGCCTCCTCAAAGGCCGATAAGATTAGCCTGATTCGTAGAATTCTTTCTCTAACTTGATAAAGCAGATGTCCCTGCTCTTGAGGTCCTTGGGGTTGTTGAAACAGTTGTTCTTTTAATCGCTCCATAGAGCTGAAGAATCCCTGTGCGTATCCGGCTGAGGACCTCTTCCAAACAGCTGGATCGATGGTTTCCTTGGTTACTCCCATCCTGTGTATGTCTTCCCAGGCAGCTTCTGATAAATCAAACGGGAGTCCGGGTCCGGGGAAGTTCCATTGCGACTCGACAATAGACTTCAGTTCTTCCCTTGTGTATCCCGCATAACTATCTTTAGCTTATCTATCGCTTATTTCTCGCCCAATCGATCTGGTGTTCTTCCACCGCAATCAATAACCTAGTGAGTACGGCTGCAGGAAGGATGAGAAGGGGATCCGAATAAACCGCATCCGTCATCTTTGCTCCGCGCTCGGGTGTCAGCTCTACAGTATCCTCACTACTGGAGCTGTCGGGCCGTTGAGAAATAAGTTCTTGGCTCGCGGGTTGTTGCTGTTCCGCTGCTTCTTGGTCCCACTTGACCTGAGCTCGAGTGCCTATGATAGACCTACGATGTTGGACTAGCCTAGGGTCTGATATTACTACAGGAGGGATGATCTTTCTTACAGTAGGAGGTGAGTTGAACTTCGGTCCTACACGTTCCACACTCCTGTCTGGGTCACATATGGTTGTATCTAGGAGACTGTCTGACAGGTTTTGCTTTGTGTCAGACATGTTGGTTTGTACAGTTGAATGCCTACTGCTATATTACAGTTTAAGCAAGCCTAGTAATTCAGTATCACTGTTAGCCTAGTAATTAATTACTGATACTGCTACTCAGTATGGCGTAATATATATATAATATGTTAGAATACCGGTATGCTTATAGTATATATATATATAAGTATTGTCACAGACTAGATTTGTCACAGAATACTGGTATGTACTTTCAGCACAAGTATATATAAATATATAATAGGCCTATCGTGAATACCGGTATGCAGTTTACACTTATAGTATATATAAGTATAATTATTAACTAGAATTAATTACAGAATACCGGTATAATTTCAGCCTAAAATTTATAGAATTAAATATAATAGGCCTATTGTAAATACCGGTATGTCAATTATTTTAGAATAATTGAATTTCTGAATTTTAAGGGTTACTTGGTTACTTTAACTTACTTTATTACCGTTATTTAAGCAGTAGTCCAACTGATATTGAGACCTAATTGTTGTATGGCAGGCCTACTATTTTATAAATCATTTAAGTTGATTTATAATATATATACCCGTTAAAATGGGTTTTTGTCAATATTTGAAATAAATGTTATTATTTCTGGGGGGAGTCACTACACAGAAGCTGTGCGCTCTCAGTGGAGTGCTACTTGTTGGACACTAAAACAAATAATTCTAATTTACCTAAGTTACTTAATACTACAAATTACGTACAATTCGGGGTGAGATTACAATCTCTAAATAAACACAAAAATTTACTAGTACGAATTTTTAGGGTAATTTTACAAGAAGTCTACTAACCAGCCTAACAAAGGGTTAGAATATCTGGTTATTACAACGGACAGAGTACTACGGTATTTGAAAATAATAAGTAGTAGTAAATATACTGCGTTGTCCAGATAGGAAAATACCACCGTCTGACGACTTATAGCCGTGGCGCTATAAGTACTACGTTATGTATCACGGAGTGTTCCTACCCAGAAGTTAATTACCGCGGTCTACCAGAACCAACGTGCCTATTAACCACTTTACAACACAAATATACTGCCTACACACTAATCACCTTCGGAAAGCACTGTACACCAAACCCTAAATTAGGTACAAGTACTTATACAACAAATAATCAGTAGTTAAAAATACTTGAACAGCTAAAAGAACCACGGTATCTGCTGGAGTGACCAAAGCATAAAATCTCCAGTCTTTACCTACGCCGAGCAGCCCTGATGTAGTACCGGGGTTAGTTTAACTGTAACGGTATGTATAACAAGCACAATTACTGTAGGAATAAACTTGGGGATATGAATGTTGCGAATAATCGCATAAACTCTGAATAATAAATATTACGCTACGCGTACAGACTACTTAAACAAAATGCAGACCAAATACTGACAGACTACTATCAAGCCCAAACAAACTACGGTATATGCAGACTCCGAAATGGTTAGTTAGTATGCGTTCTAACCTAGTAGTATGACTTATTCTTTCAGAGGGGGTTTACCTCACAGCACTGGAAGCCCCTACGTTCCCAACTGGCACTTTATCGGACATACACTCTACACACACCGAAATCTCTCAAGACCTAACAACAGCCAGACAAAATCCAGCCCTCAAATTATCTAAGTAAGAAATATTACGCTACCCGTATAGACTACACAAACAAAGTACAGACCAAACGCTGGCAGACTACTATCAAGCCTAAATAAACTACAGTATATGCAGACTCCGAAATGATTAGTTAGTATGCGTTCTAACCTAGTAGTACGACTTATTCTTTCAAAGGGGGTTTACCTCACAGCACTTGAAGCCCCTACGTTCCTAACTAGCACTTTATCAGACAGATGCTCTTGCTCAATATTGGCCTACAAATAAATAAAACTTGACAGAAATAAGTAAAATCTTAATAAAAAACCAGGGCGGGCCCTCCCTGATTCAATATTAAGGCCTACCGGTATATAATTATCAAATCGAATAATACTGCTATACCTGTACCAGGTACCGGTAGGTACCGGTCCGGGTGGTTAGGTAGTCAGGCCTACTGGGTACCGGTTGCCGGTACTTCAGCTTTATTGCCTACTGCAATACAGAAGCTATATCCGTTATTGTTCTTACCAGAACAATATTAAACTGTATTTATTGCCTACCCTGCAATCCGAACTTGATATCCGTTATTGTTCGCGCTTTCAGACCTTTAGCAGTTTAACCTGCCAAATTAGGATGTCTTCTAGATAATAGATAGTCTTTAGCCTACGACAAGTATTTGATGCACTACATTAGCCGAAACCAGTCTATGCGCGATCATTCACCCGCTGGATATACCCGGGAGACTGGATTCGGAAGCCTAATCGTATTGCGGGATAGGCCTACTGTATTATTCGACTGATCTTAATATATATAATCTCTGACAAATATTATTCACTTTCGGGAAATATTAACAGTTCCTTTAGGACGTGGCGCTCTAAATATATAAACAGAGTTATGACTTAAACCAGACACAACGGGATGGCTATAGATTCACGTATATGGCGCATTCTTTAGGAGATGCTTCGTTATCAATCACAATCATACACAATACTGCACAATGCTGCACACTAATCTGCCGACCTTCACTAATTTTAGTCACATATAAGGAGAACAACAGACAATACGTGTAGGGCCTATAAAATAGCATTAGATTCACTTCAAACCACTTAATGTAAGTCGCAATCGTTATATGTATCCGGTCTCTCTAACCTTTAGTATATCAAGAAGATTGGGGTGTCTGATTGTTTATCAGTATTCCAAATATAATATTTCATCAACAAATATAATGAATAACCGACAGCAAAGCAGTAATGTTAAGTTATGAATGATTATGTGAGATATTAAGGATAGGATAGGATAGATAACGGATATACGTTCTATAATTAAGCCTACTAATGTTGATGCTAAAGACTGAAACACGGAGGTTCCACGCCGGTGTTGTAGGCTGTGGAAAAATCACATACTGACTCACTTCCCTAGTTTCTATATAAAATCTCCAACACAGAGGCAAAAAACGCTCTGATTGGTCGACCGATCAAAGAGAGAACAAAGAACAAAGAGATGTTCTACGTGGCAATATCAGCTGTTAGCCGTCGTCATGGTAGCTACACTGTTTCAAGAGGATCCGGCTTATTGGGTCATAAAATTGCGGATTATGTCCGCTAAAGTACACATACAGAAGAAATTACTTTTATGTCCTCTAAAACAACAATACAGTAAGGACACGGCCTTTTATGCCTGGTAAACCAACTACAGAGTACTTTACGGGGAAAATAACCGGCTAATTACGCAAAAGCCTTTACATAGGCCTATTGATAGAAATATAGTCCATTTCTCATTCAAAGTATCATAGCATGAAAACTTTTCAATGAAACATAAATAAAAATATTCAAATAGTTCTCACATGAATTATCTTCAAAATGAATCATAACTACCTTCTCAGAATTAGAAATAGGATTTTTAAAATCCCTGATCGGGTAAAATGTTGTTTCCCAGAAAATGCGATTTAGTGCGAGACAGAAATATCGCGCTTTGATTCTTTAGCGAACAACTAAATTATAGTCACTTAATGGATTCTGCAATGAGTAGAATGTCAAGACTTGCTATATGCACTAAAACAGGGGTTTTTTGATTCAAAAATAACCTCTAAAATATCTTAAGGTTGACACAAAATATGATTTTCTTGGTAAATTTTTACTTCATCATTTTTCTTTCGTTGAACATTGAATCTTTCAACTTAAAGAATACTTGCAGTATACTCTATATAAGAGCATATAATGTTAAATCATCTTAATGAGATTGGCTCTAACACCACTCCCTAAATATATACTATATTCCATAGTTACAGTAATTAAATTACATTAATAGGTTACTTCTAGCTTTCCTACACATACTAATTATAATATTTAAAGTTTCAACGAAAGAAAAATGACCGAAGTAAAAATTTGGTAAGTAATCCATTTCTGTGTCAACCTTAAGATATTTTAGAGGTTATTTTTGAATCCCAAAACCCCTGTTTTAGTGCATATAGCAAGTCTTGACATTCTACAGTACTCATTGCAGAATCCATTAAGTGACTATAATTTAGTTGTTCGCTAAAAAATCATTCACGGGAAAATACGATATAGCGATTTATATTATGTCGCGACATTAGAGACTTACACAACACATACTTCACACATGATATCTCGTGAACGATACAAGATATGGAAAACTGTTTTTGATTAGGAATCACCATAAAATTCAGAGAATACTTAAAAATTTCAATGTTTTGGCCCAAATTCGACTACCCCCCCTTAATAAAGCTATACACTGCCCAAATCGCCAAATGTATGAATATGACTGTTTCCTTTTTATCTAATTAATAATCTTGTAACTATAAAAAATAAATAACCAGGGATAATTAATTGAATTTATTGTTTTAGAATACAAGGATCTCTCAAACAGTTAATATCTATCGCACAAGCTCACGAAGTCTCAGCTGATATTAAGAATGACTGGGAACTCGTCGCCAAGGTTTTAGACAGATTATTTATGACTATCTTCGTTATCATAACAATCATAGTGTCAGCGTGGATGCTAGTTAAAGCCTACCTTGAGTCTTGGACTGTGGTATACAACATTGAATAACTATAATCCTTGATTGCTATTATTATTGTACTAAATTATTATGCGGCTTGTATGAATTATCTTATTAACTATATGTATTTTATGTTTCTGTAAGACGAGTACTGGAAATATAAAGTTGTTCTAGATTACGCCGTTGTTTATTTTAAAGGAACGAATTGAATGCACAAAGGATGCAGCAGTGGCAGCTGGAGGACTACGTGTTTCTTTAACTAGCAGTCTCTTTTCTCCATCTTTTAATTGGAGATATATGTTTTAGGTAGCCAGGTAGCCTGCCTGATTCAGTTTCTGGTGGTTCCTCATTTTAGAAAATAGTTGCCAAAAGCTATCAATCTCACAAATCAGTAATACATTTTAGAGATTTGCCTTTCATTGAATGTGAGACTCGAATATATAGTTGTTAACATTACTTTATAAGTAACCAGTGAACACTGGAGCTCTGCCGTGCAATGAAAAAAAACCTACCGTTTTATATCACAACTCAATGAAAAAAAAGACAGTAAGTCGCATTTTCCAAAATTAACTTTTTCACTTTTCTGGGTCTAAAAAATGCGCTCTATCTAATGGTAGGTATAATCAAGAACACCGTATCTACTCTAGTTCTCTAACGGTAGGTATAATCAAGAACACCGTATCTACTCTAGTTCTCTAACGGTAGGTATAATCAAGAACACCGTATCTACTCTAGTTCTCGAGATATCCAATTTAAAAAGGACAGTCACAACGGTTTTATTGAAATATGTTTCTTTTGACTTGCGGTTTTTTACTATTAGCAGAAAAGGCGCGAAATTCAAAATTGAAATTTCACCAAGTGCGTTGTTTTATCATCATATGGCTTTGTGCTACGGAACAACCTGCCGTCTAGTGAACAGACATTGCAATTGCATTAAGATAAACCCCAAGTAAACGTGACTACATTTTAATTTTTAATTAGGGTTATCCTTTTAGCGGTAACATTTTTCGAAGCCGGATGCGACCCGAAGGCTCCTCTTTCGATAGCTTCTACCCGAGGGTAGGGGTGGGCGCTACTCCTATCACAAGATTTGCTCCCAGTTATTTAACTGGTACTCATTTTATCGACCCCAGTGGATGAAAGGCTGAGTGGACCCTGGCGGGGCTGAACCTACAACCAATAGATTGCAGGCCCGGCGCTCAACCAACTGAGCTACCCCGCCTTATTCAGAATTCACTGATCTATTGACAGCACTGATCTATTTCTCTATAATTAAATATTTCTTTACTTTTCGGGAAATTGTGTAGGAGGTTAGTGGTGAAATCACCGCCTAATAAAATTTCGAGTTATCACTGTCTCTCCATGTCTGCCGGTCGGACCGTCAAAATGTAAGTCCAGCCAGACGCTGACCAATATAGTCAAACAGATTAGATTCTCTACCGAACATTAAAATTTCTAAATAAATTTAAAATTTAATAATTTCTAAAATTTTAAGATTCTACCGAACATTAACTCGGAATGAAATTTTTTCATGCGAAAAACACTACTCATCTGTCATTTAACCGTTTTTTGTAATTTTCGCTTCATATGACAGGTAATTTAATAAACTTCGACAAATCGGGCAGTTTTTTTTATTTCATAATATTTCCACGTTCCCAAGATTTTTGAACTGACAGACTTGCGGTGTTTTGTCATTTGTGACATTTGTTTTTGCATTGTATCGATATCGAATGTATTTACATACAGGTTTTATTGTATAATGCAAAAACACCGTAAGTACAAAAAATAACCCTGAAGTCAAAATATTAATGGAAAGCGAAAAATAATCACGTAGAAATATTTTCCACCCCCAATTGCTTAGGGTTATAAAAAATTAGTAATTTACGGACATTTTCAACAAACAATCTGAAGGCAAACAATAATTTGCGTTTTAATCGAAATGACTTTTTGTGACTTGCGGTTTTTTCACATTGTACGACAGAGCTATGAATTGAGGTCAACTAAGACAAAATCTGAAAACGTCTTAGAAGGTTAACTAATACTACTATACTACATTGCGAAATTTCTACAATCTTTAGTGGTATTCGAACCTGCGTCACCAAACACTATTGTGTAAGTGGTTCAGGCGCTGTATTCACATGGACACTTCGGTTTCTTGGTCGGTGACTTCATTTCCGACGTCAAATTTGGCCACGTCGTTTCTGACCGTGTGATTGTCCGTCAAAATAGAATAGACAGCCTATCAGACAATTTGGAAGTCATCAAAATGTTAAAACTGGCACTTAATCTTGAAAAAAGATTAAAATCTAAAGATTTAAATCATAATTGCACCCATGACGGCAGTACAGTTCAGTATGCATACAAGTAATCAGGGATGTTATAACGAAACGAAACAAAAGTAATTTCAGTTTCGTTTTGTTTTGTTTTCAAAAATTTAGTTTCGTTTTCGTTTTTTATCAATCCTATGAAATTTTCGTTTTGTTTCATACATTTTAAATTCGTTTTTCATTTCGTTATTTTTTTCTAAAATTTTTGATTACGGCTGCAAGACCTACCGCCAAAGTGCCCCCAAAGACCCCCGCACGATACGGGCCTGCCCTGGAACCTTATCGCCCCTGGAACTTTATAGCCCCCGAGTCTTTATCGCCCCTGTCATTATATACAGGATACTTTCCTCCAACTTTCTCATAGGCCTACTTAGTAACATTTAGGGGCAGTAAGCTAGGGAATGCCTGTACGCCGTCAAGGACGATCTTCCACAGTAAATCCTTCCACTCTGTTTCCCAAAGGAATGCCTATTCACCACCATGACTGATCTTCCAAAGTAAACCCTTCCACTCTGTTTCCTAAAGGAATGCCTGTTCACCACCATGGTTGATCTTCCACAGTAAAACCTTCCACTCTGTTTCCTAAAGGAATGCCTGTTCACCACCATGGGTGATCTTCCACAGTAAACCCTTCCACTCTGTTACCTAAAGGAATGCTTGTTCTCCAAAATGGGTGCTCTTCCACAGTAAACACTTCCACTCTATTACAGTACCTAAATGAATGCTTGTTCTCTACAATGGGTGATCTTCCACAATTAACAATATACTATGTATTTTATATCTGCCTTTCTATAACAATCAAGAATTTACTTTAGAAGTGACAAACAAAAACGCTTCTACATCCTACAAAAGGAAAACCTAAAATTTCACTGTTCTGATCCGTTTCCCAGTCCTTTACTGCACTCTGTTTCTTAAAAGCAAAACGGCTTATTTTGCACCTCAGAATTATAAACTAACCTGTAAATTTGAAATAATACATAGATGCAGGATATATGTACAAAAAAGACGTTATATTTTTGGCACCATAAAATTATCGCAGTCTGAATAAAAAAGCCGACCTACTAACTCATTCAGATAGCAGACATGTTCGTTAACTCATTCAGATAGCAGACATGTTCACTAACTCATTCAGATAGCAGACATGTTCGTTAACTCATTCAGATAGCAGACATGTTCACTAACTCATTCAGATAGCAGACATATTCGCTATCTCATTCAGATAGCAGACATGTTCGTTAACTCATTCAGATAGCAGACATGTTCGTTAACTCATTCAGATAGCAGACATGTTCACTAACTCATTCAGATAGCAGACATGTTCGTTATCTCATTCAGATAGCAGACATATTCGTTAACTCATTCAGATGCAGACATGTTCGTTAACTCATTCAGATAGCAGACATGTTCGTTAACTCATTCAGATAGCAGACATGTTCACTAACTCATTCAGATAGCAGACATGTTCGTTAACTCATTCAGATAGCAGACATGTTCACTAACTCATTCAGATAGCAGACATGTTCGTTAACTCATTCAGATAGCAGACATGTTCGTTAACTCATTCAGATAGCAGACATGTTCGTTAACTCATTCAGATAGCAGACATGTTCGTTAACTCATTCAGATAGCAGACATGTTCACTAACTCATTCAGATAGCAGACATGTTCACTAACTCATTCAGATAGCAGACATGTTCGTTAACTCATTTAGATAGCAGACATGTTCGTTAACTCATTTAGATAGCAGACATGTTCGTTAACTCATTCAGATAGCAGACATGTTCGTTAACTCATTCAGATAGCAGACATGTTCGTTAACTCATTCAGATAGCAGACATGTTCGTTAACTCATTCAGATAGCAGACATGTTCACTAACTCATTCAGATAGCAGACATGTTCGTTAACTCATTCAGATAGCAGACATGTTCACTAACTCATTCAGATAGCAGACATGTTCGTTAACTCATTCAGATAGCAGACATGTTCACTAACTCATTCAGATAGCAGACATGTTCGTTAACTCATTCAGATAGCAGACATGTTCGTTAACTCATTCAGATAGCAGACATGTTCACTAACTCATTCAGATAGCAGACATGTTCGTTAACTCATTCAGATAGCAGACATGTTCACTAACTCATTCAGATAGCAGACATGTTCACTAACTCATTCAGATAGCAGACATGTTCGTTAACTCATTCAGATAGCAGACATGTTCACTAACTCATTCAGATAGCAGACATGTTCGTTAACTCATTCAGATAGCAGACATGTTCGCTAACTCATTCAGATAGCAGACATGTTCGTTAACTCATTCAGATAGCAGACATGTTCGTTAACTCATTCAGATAGCAGACATGTTCACTAACTCATTCAGATAGCAGACATGTTCGTTAACTCATTCAGATAGCAGACATGTTCGTTAACTCATTCAGATAGCAGACATGTTCGTTAACTCATTCAGATAGCAGACATGTTCACTAACTCATTCAGATAGCAGACATGTTCGTTAACTCATTCAGATAGCAGACATGTTCGTTAACTCATTCAGATAGCAGACATGTTCACTAACTCATTCAGATAGCAGACATGTTCACTAACTCATTCAGATAGCAGACATGTTCGTTAACTCATTCAGATAGCAGACATGTTCACTAACTCATTCAGATAGCAGACATGTTCGTTAACTCATTCAGATAGCAGACATGTTCACTAACTCATTCAGATAGCAGACATGTTCGTTAACTCATTCAGATAGCAGACATGTTCGTTAACTCATTCAGATAGCAGACATGTTCACTAACTCATTCAGATAGCAGACATGTTCGTTAACTCATTCAGATAGCAGACATGTTCACTAACTCATTCAGATAGCAGACATGTTCGTTAACTCATTCAGATAGCAGACATGTTCACTAACTCATTCAGATAGCAGACATGTTCGTTAACTCATTCAGATAGCAGACATGTTCGCTAACTCATTCAGATAGCAGACATGTTCGTTAACTCATTCAGATAGCAGACATGTTCACTAACTCATTCAGATAGCAGACATGTTCGTTAACTCATTCAGATAGCAGACATGTTCGTTAACTCATTCAGATAGCAGACATGTTCACTAACTCATTCAGATAGCAGACATGTTCGTTAACTCATTCAGATAGCAGACATGTTCGTTAACTCATTCAGATAGCAGACATGTTCGTTAACTCATTCAGATAGCAGACATGTTCGTTAACTCATTCAGATAGCAGACATGTTCGCTAACTCATTCAGATAGCAGACATGTTCGTTAACTCATTCAGATAGCAGACATGTTCACTAACTCATTCAGATAGCAGACATGTTCGTTAACTCATTCAGATAGCAGACATGTTCGTTAACTCATTCAGATAGCAGACATGTTCGTTAACTGATTCAGATAGCAGACATGTTCGTTAACTCATTCAGATAGCAGACATGTTCACTAACTCATTCAGATAGCAGACGTGTTCGTTAACTCATTCAGATAGCAGACATGTTCGTTAACTCATTTAGATAGCAGACATGTTCGTTAACTCATTCAGATAGCAGACATGTTCGTTAACTCATTCAGATAGCAGACATGTTCGTTAACTCATTCAGATAGCAGATATGTTCACTATCTCATTCAGATAGCAGACATGTTCGTTAACTCATTTAGATAGCAGACATGTTCGTCAACTCATTTAGATAGCAGACATGATCACTAACTCATTCAGATAGCAGACATGTTCGTTAACTCATTCAGATAGCAGACATGTTCACTAACTCATTCAGATAGCGGACATGTTCGTTAACTCATTCAGATTGCAGACATGTTCACTAACTCATTCAGATAGCAGACATATTCGTTATCTCATTCAGATAGCAGACATGTTCGTTAACTCATTCAGATAGCAGACATGTTCACTAACTCATTCAGATAGCAGACATGTTCGTTAACTCATTCAGATAGCAGACATGTTCACTAACTCATTTAGATAGCAGACATGTTCACTAACTCATTCAGATAGCAGACATGTTCGTTAACTCATTCAGATAGCAGATATGTTCACTAACTCATTCAGATAGCAGACATGTTCGTTAACTCATTTAGATAGCAGACATGTTCGTCAACTCATTTAGATAGCAGACATGTTCACTAACTCGTTCAGATAGCAGACATGTTCGTTAACTCATTCGGATAGCAGACATGTTCACTAACTCATTCAGATAGCAGACATGTTTGTTAACTCATTCTGATATCCGACATGTTCACTAACTCATTCAGATAGCAGACATGTTCGTTAACTCATTCAGATAGCAGACATGTTCACTAACTCATTCAGATAGCAGACATGTTCGTTAACTCATTCAGATAGCAGACATGTTCACTAACTCTTTCAGATAGCAGACATGTTCGTTAACTCATTCAGATAGCAGACATGTTCACTAACTCATTCAGATAGCAGACATATTCGTTATCTCATTCAGATAGCAGACATGTTCGTTAACTCATTCAGATAGCAGACATGTTCGTTAACTCATTCAGATAGCAGACATGTTCGTTAACTCATTCAGATAGCAGACATGTTCGTTATCTCATTCAGATAGCAGACATATTCGTTAACTCATTCAGATGCAGACATGTTCGTTAACTCATTCAGATAGCAGACATGTTCGTTAACTCATTCAGATAGCAGACATGTTCACTAACTCATTCAGATAGCTGACATGTTCGTTAACTCATTCAGATAGCAGACATGTTCACTAACTCATTCAGATAGCAGACATGTTCGTTAACTCTTCAGATAGCAGACATGTTCGTTAACTCATTCAGATAGCAGACATGTTCGTTAACTCATTCAGATAGCAGACATGTTCGTTAACTCATTCAGATAGCAGACATGTTCACTAACTCATTCAGATAGCAGACATGTTCACTAACTCATTCAGATAGCAGACATGTTCACTAACTCATTCAGATAGCAGACATGTTCGTTAACTCATTTAGATAGCAGACATGTTCGTTAACTCATTCAGATAGCAGACATGTTCGTTAACTCATTCAGATAGCAGACATGATCACTAACTCATCCAGATAGCAGACATGTTCGTTAACTCATTCAGATAGCAGACATGTTCGTTAACTCATTCAGATAGCAGACATGATCACTAACTCATTCAGATAGCAGACATGTTCGTTAACTCATTCAGATAGCAGACATGTTCACTAACTCATTCAGATAGCGGACATGTTCGTTAACTCATTCAGATTGCAGACATGTTCACTAACTCATTGAGATAGCAGACATGTTCGTTAACTCATTCAGATAGCAGACATATTCACTAACTCATTCAGATAGCAGACATGTTCGTTAACTCATTCAGATAGCAGACATGTTCACTAACTCATTCAGATAGCAGACATGTTCGTTAACTCATTCAGATAGCAGACATGTTCACTAACTCATTCAGATAGCAGACATATTCGCTATCTCATTCAGATAGCAGACATGTTCGTTAACTCATTCAGATAGCAGACATGTTCGTTAACTCATTCAGATAGCAGACATGTTCACTAACTCATTCAGATAGCAGACATGTTCGTTATCTCATTCAGATAGCAGACATATTCGTTAACTCATTCAGATAGCAGACATGTTCGTTAACTCATTCTGATAGCAGACATGTTCGTTAACTCATTCAGATAGCAGACATGTTCACTAACTCATTCAGATAGCAGACATGTTCGTTAACTCATTCAGATAGCAGACATGTTCACTAACTCATTCAGATAGCAGACATGTTCGTTAACTCATTCAGATAGCAGACATGTTCGTTAACTCATTCAGATAGCAGACATGTTCGTTAACTCATTTAGATAGCAGACATGTTCACTAACTCATTTAGATAGCAGACATGTTCGTTAACTCATTCAGATAGCAGACATGTTCGTTAACTCATTCAGATAGCAGATATGTTCACTAACTCATTCAGATAGCAGACATGTTCACTAACTCATTCATATAGTAGACATGTTCGTTAACTCATTTAGATAGCAGACATGTTCGTTAACTCATTTAGATAGCAGACATGTTCACTAACTCGTTCAGATAGCAGACATGTTCGTTAACTCATTCAGATAGCAGACATGTTCACTAACTCATTCAGATAGCAGACATGTTCGTTAACTCATTCAGATATCCAACATGTTCACTAACTCATTGAGATAGCAGACATGTTCGTTAACTCATTCAGATAGCAGACATATTCACTAACTCATTCAGATAGCAGACATGTTCGTTAACTCATTCAGATAGCAGACATGTTCACTAACTCATTCAGATAGCAGACATGTTCGTTAACTCATTCAGATAGCAGACATGTTCACTAACTCATTCAGATAGCAGACATATTCGCTATCTCATTCAGATAGCAGACATGTTCGTTAACTCATTCAGATAGCAGACATGTTCGTTAACTCATTCAGATAGCAGACATGTTCACTAACTCATTCAGATAGCAGACATGTTCGTTATCTCATTCAGATAGCAGACATATTCGTTAACTCATTCAGATTGCAGACATGTTCGTTAACTCATTCTGATAGCAGACATGTTCGTTAACTCATTCAGATAGCAGACATGTTCACTAACTCATTCAGATAGCAGACATGTTCGTTAACTCATTCAGATAGCAGACATGTTCACTAACTCATTCAGATAGCAGACATGTTCGTTAACTCATTCAGATAGCAGACATGTTCGTTAACTCATTCAGATAGCAGACATGTTCGTTAACTCATTCAGATAGCAGACATGTTCGTTAACTCATTCAGATAGCAGACATGTTCACTAACTCATTCAGATAGCAGACGTGTTCGTTAACTCATTCAGATAGCAGACATGTTCGTTAACTCATTTAGATAGCAGACATGTTCGTTAACTCATTCAGATAGCAGACATGTTCGTTAACTCATTCAGATAGCAGACATGTTCGTTAACTCATTCAGATAGCAGATATGTTCACTATCTCATTCAGATAGCAGACATGTTCGTTAACTCATTTAGATAGCAGACATGTTCGTCAACTCATTTAGATAGCAGACATGATCACTAACTCATTCAGATAGCAGACATGTTCGTTAACTCATTCAGATAGCAGACATGTTCACTAACTCATTCAGATAGCGGACATGTTCGTTAACTCATTCAGATTGCAGACATGTTCACTAACTCATTCAGATAGCAGACATATTCGTTATCTCATTCAGATAGCAGACATGTTCGTTAACTCATTCAGATAGCAGACATGTTCACTAACTCATTCAGATAGCAGACATGTTCGTTAACTCATTCAGATAGCAGACATGTTCACTAAC
>JAUCBJ010000940.1:0-20339 GCA_032718475.1 Nemertoderma westbladi | reverse complement strand
AATACCAGGGCATCGAGGGCGGCTTCACGATGGCATGGCGGGCACTGGACAGGGAATACGGGCACCCGGCCAAGATCATCCGGCAAACCCTGAGAGGCATAACATCGGGTGGCCTACAGGATAATCCCGTTAGCATTAAGACATTCGCGAACAAGGTCGAGAAGGCGCTAATCGTGCTAAAGACGCTAGACGCCCATTCGAACTCAACGCGTCCAACAACATCACTACGATAGCCCAGGCACTACCGATGTGGCTGCGCAATAAGTGGAGGAAAATCGCTTTCTCCACTCGAGAAAGGAAGGGTGCGGAACCGGGTTTAGAAGAGATGTCAAGCTTCTTAAATTACGAAGCCGAATTAATAACAGACCCAGTCTATAGCGAGGATAGCCTGGGAAAGGGACCAAAGACCGAGTACAGTAGACCGAAACCAGAACACAACGCATCGAACGCATTGCCGAAGCTCAGACAATCACTGCCATACGCAGCGACGCAGGGGACTGCTAGTCCACAGGTAGCCGTGGGTAAGACCACATCATGGAGCGGACAGGGGAAAAATAACAACACAAATAAACATAATCCCAGTACGCCCAGTAGGCCGAACCCAAACAATAAGAATAGTAGGGACTTTGGTACGAACGCAAGTGCGATACGTAGCGCACTGTATAAGGATGGCTACAACCCAGAGAGCAAATGCCAATTGCACACAAATGCACTTCATCAGACCATGAACTGCAGGTACTGGCAAGC
Organism: Nemertoderma westbladi; assembly: GCA_032718475.1. Classification (NCBI taxonomy): domain Eukaryota; kingdom Metazoa; phylum Xenacoelomorpha; order Nemertodermatida; family Nemertodermatidae; genus Nemertoderma; species Nemertoderma westbladi. Next base: position 19,592 of record JAUCBJ010000940.1, on the reverse strand, counting down.
GCTACCCAGGGAAGATCAGGTAGAATACGCGAGAAGAAATGAAATCTGTTCTCGGTGTGTGATGGGTGGACATAGGGCCGGTCAATGCGAGGAGACGCCGATTAAGTTCGGTCAAAGCAAAGGCCAAATGATGGCAACGAGCACAGTAGGGGCGAAGAAGAGAGGAACGGTGCTACTTGGGGTAGTACTGGTGCGAGTGATTGGAGAAGGCAATCGATCAGTGACCACACTGATGCTGGTCGATAGTGGAGCTGCCTTCACATTAATCAAAAATTGGGTGGCCGAAGAGATAGGATTGAGAACGAGGCCAAGTAGAATGGCGGTAACAACAATCTCCAGCAAAGACGAGAGCCTGGAGATGAGAACCGGACGGTGCGCGATAGCAGCAATAGCACCGGGATGCGACTATGGGGCGAGCATCGACCCCATCCAAGTGATAGAGTCAATAAATATCAATGCCAGGCGGCCAACCAACATCGAGGTCGAACAATATAAATTCCTGGATGATATCGACTTCTCAATCCCAGAGGTGGACGTTAGGAAGGTATCCATCATAGTAGGAATGGACTGCCCAATGGCCCACGAAAGAATGCAAACGGTCTTCGGCGAAGACAAGCAGTGTGACCCGGTGGCGATATTGACACCATTCGGGTGGACGCTGAATGGCCCAATTAAGAGTAAGATACCATTTAGGATGTCGGAGACATCAGGATGCATGTTCGCGGGAACTATGCAAGAAATGGGTGATGGGAGAGCGGAGGAACAGCTCAAGAGACTGCTCAGGCAGGATTTTGAGGGACTGAAGGAAACCGGGGTCGGGACCTCGGTAGAAGACAAGCAGGCTCAGCAGAGCGTAAAGGAGAGTCTATGAGATGCGACGAGGGGCGGTATACTATAGGAATGGTATGGAAGCTACCGAAGCTACCTCTGCCCGATAATAAAGGAATGGTACTCACGAGGCTTCGTAAGTTGAAACAGACGTTAAAACGGAGCCCCGAAAAGAATGAGTACATTCATAAGACAATCAGAAAGTACGTCGAGAAGGGATGGGCCGTGGAGTTACCGGTCGACGAACCAAACACGGACAGGACATATTACCTGCCACTCCACGTGGCTTTAGATCTGAAGAAAGGTAAACTGCGGATGGTAGTGGACGCATCGGTAAAGACCAACGGGAAATGCCTAAACGACTATCTGCTAGAGGGTCCCAACATATACAACTCAAGGATAGAGGTCCTACTCAGATTCAGGAATGGGAAACACGCCTTCACCTGTGACATAGAAGGCATGTTCAACCAAGTCCGTATGACGGAATAGGATAGCGACAGTCAACGCTTCTTATGGTACAACGGCGACGTGGAACCGTCGACAATACCGATGTACAAGATGATAGTACAGAATATGGGAGCCAAGTCGTCTTCATTCACGACGACAATGGCCGTAAGAGACACAGTAAAGGGAAAGGAAGATAAATATAGTACTAGGGCCATCGATATGATTCGACGCGGCTTCTACGTAGACGACGGGATGGACTCTGGAAATACGGTTAAGGAGCTACTGGACACAGGGCGCGAGGTTCGCGACATCCTTAAAGGATCCGGCTTTAACCTAACCAAATTCCAATCCAGTTCGAAGGAATTTATTGAGGCGATAAAAGATGAGAGACCAGGATCGACCATGGATAATCCCACAACAGCCAAGGGGCAGGACATGGTGAACAAGAGGATAGAGTCTCAACAGAAGGCACTGGGAATCGTGTGGAACAGAGAGACAGATGAACTGAAGTACCAGTTGAGTCAGGAGGGCGCAGACATCCACACAAAGAGGGGCTATGTGTCGTACATAGCAAGGATATACGATCCCCTAGGCCTAGCATCCCCACTACTAGTCACGGGGAAACAGATACTCAAGAGAGTATACAAGCTAAAGGACGAGTGGGACGCAGAGGTCCCGGAAGAGATTAGAAAGCAGTGGTATAAGTGGACAGAGAGTCTGGAGCAGATGGGAACATACAGCATGCCACGAGTGTATTTCCCGGATGGGGACATGACGAGTCTGGACCTACACATGTTCTCCGATGCGTCGTTAGAGGCATACAGAGCAGCACTCTATTTAGTACAACGAGAGGGGGCTCACAAGCCCAGACTCGCCTTCAGCAAGGCGAAGTCAACACCACCAGATTCAGCATCGGCTCCTAAGCTAGAATTGACAGCTGCGAGACTAGGAGTTAGGGCCATGGCTTACATAATGGATGCTATTCCCAACATAGTGGAGACCCACTACTGGACGGATTCCATGGTAGTACTTGGTTGGCTACATAACGAAAGGACGAGATACCCTATATTCGTCGCAAATAGAGTGGACGAAATAAGGGCGACCACAGAACTGGAAAGGTGGCACTACTGCCCAACGGACGAGAACCCTGCGGACTTGTTATCGAGGGGCGTGGTACGCCACACTTTCTTGAAGAAGGAAGTATTGTGGCAACACGGGCCACAGTTTCTGAGCGATAAGGAGGCCTGGCCGCCGATGAGAAAGGTGGACCCGGGCTCAGGAGAAGTAGTGTCAGAAGGAGAAGAGGGAGATTCAGAGGGAGAAGAGATATACTCCCAGATGGTGAGGGAGATTAGGGACGTGCAACCAAAACCAGGAGAACTGTGCGATAACCCGACGGATAAACTCCTTAGCTACAGTTCTAGTTGGTACAAGACCAAGAAATTGGTGGCGTACTGGAGAGCCTTCGGGAATTTCCTCAGGGGAGTTGGCAAAGACGTGAAGATCAGAACGACAATAGATCTGGAAGGAGCAGCCAAAGCAGTCATCCGCTATGAGCAGAGGAAGAACTACGGCGACGAGGTGGAACGCGTCGGCAAACAACAGCATCTCCGACGGGACAGCGAGCTGATCACGCTGTCACCACAACTTAATGACGACGGGATTCTAGTAATGAACTCTAGGGTGGGATACAACAACAGTATCGTCGTACCACCGAAGCCCATCATCATCCCCACAGGATCGCCGATAGTCCACCAGATTATCTGGGACTCCCATAAGTCGATATTGCACGGGGGCACCAACCGAACCCTCACGGAGATAAGGAGGTCCTTTTGGGTCAAACAGTTGAGGAAGAAGGTAAAGGCGGTAGTGTGGCAGTGCCAGACCTGCCGACGAGCAAAGAAGGAGCGAGCCATACAGGAGATGGCACCACTACCGGCGAGTAGGGTAAGACAGCACGACCCGCCATTTACGCATTGCGGTGTGGACATGTTCGGGCCGATAAAGATCAAGGTGATGCGGCACACGGAGAAACGCTACGGTATTATCTTCGTATGTAATAACACGCGGGCGGTAGGGATAGAACTCGCCCAAGATGCAACTGCATCGGCATTCATCAATGCCTTAGAAAGGTTTAGAGACCGCAAAGGTGGGACGATCGCAGTGATATACTCCGACAACGGGACCAACTTTGTGGGGGCGGAGAACGAGATGGCAGAGGCCTTGGATATCCTGGAAGGAGAGGAAGTCAGGGCAGCCATGAGGCGACGACAAGTAAAGTGGGAGAGGAGGACGCCGTATGCACCGCATACCCTAGGATGCGTCGAGAGACTCGTGGGTAGTTCAAAGCGTCTGATGACGAAGTTGATGAACACCCACATGGTTACGGAGGACGTGCTAAGAACAGTACTTGCGAAGTGCGAGGGTATCATTAATAGCAGACCGCTATATCCAGAGAATGATGACCCTGAGTCACTAGACGTGCTGACACCCAGCCATTTTCTAATGGAGAGGCCAGCGACCATCGATATGCGGGGTGTAGACCCAGATGACATACACTCCCGCCAGAGTTGGAAAGTCGCTAAGGCGATAAGCGCAGAGTATTGGAGGAGGTGGGTTGAGGAATATCTACCCACGCTTCACAGAAGAAGCAAGTGGAGGAACACCAACAGAGAGTTAAAGGAGGGTGATCTGGTGATCGTCACCGATGATACCATCATCAACAACCAGTGGCAGTTGGCGAGAGTCGTGGGCACTTACTCCGATGAGGACGGAAGAGTCCGATCGGTAGAAGTGCGGATAGGTTGCAAGATAGGTGCGAAACACAGGAAGACCTACAGAAGGGCTGTAGGGAAGTGCTGTCTACTAGAAGGAGCACCATAGAGTGAAGTAAGAGTGGTGTTTATTTGTCCAAAGTATTGGACTGAGGGGGGTGGGATTGAGGGCGAGACGCCCTTTCCACACATAAAATAAGAAAAAAAATAAATAAAGAGAAAGTGATTATAGTACATAATAGGTACGCAGTAAGCAGATAGAAGTTAGATAGTAGGAAATTAGTAGTAAGAGGGTACGTAGTACCACTAGTTAGATAGTTAAGTCAGAAGTCAGTAAGAGGGTACGTAGTACCGTTAGTAAGAGAGTTAGAAGCAGTAAGAGGGTACGTAGTACCGTTAGTAAGAGAGTTAGAAGTAGTAAGAGGGTACGTAGTACCGTTAGTAAGAGTGGAGTCAGAGAAGTTAGTAAGAGGGTACGTAGTACCGGCTAGTAAGAGTGGAGTCAGAGAAGTTAGTAAGAGGGTACGTAGTACCGGTTAGTAAGAGTGGAGTCAGAGAAGTTAGTAAGAGGGTACGTAGTACTGGTTAGTAAGAGTGGAGTCAGAGAAGTTAGTAAGAGGGTACGTAGTACCGGCTAGTAAGAGTAGAGTTAGAGGAGTTAGTAAGAGGATACGTAGTACTGGTTAGTAAGAGTAGAGTTGGAAGTTAGTAAGAGGGTACATAGTACCGGTTAGTAAGAGTAGAGTTAGAGGAGTTAGTAAGAGGGTACGTAGTACCGGTTAGTAAGAGTAGAGTTGGAAGTTAGTAAGAGGGTACGTAGTGCCGGCTAGTATGAGTAGTAGTTAGTTGTAGAACTAGTTAGTAAGAGGGTGCGTAGAGTAGCGATAGTAGTAAGAATTAGTGGCAGGGGGATATAAAATATAGTATATAGTAAGAGATAAGAGAGCACAATATATCATAAAATAGTAACCAGAAAGGTCGGTAGGGTTAATAGCACAAATTTAAAAATTAAATTAAGGATATTAGAATCACCTCCGAGCTACAGAAGAGCCTTCAAGGTAGCCTTTGAAGGTCTGGTAGACCACCTGGGGCTGAAGGGCGAGTCGGTGTAATACAACGGCCGGCATCTAGTAGACAGGGAGGTGGATACACATATCACATGGGAGAAGTTGGAAGTGGATAGATCTGGGGAGAAGCGACTGGAAGAAGTCGCCAGGGGAGAAAGGCCGAGAGAGAACGAGGCGCGTTACGTAGACGAGCATATAATATAACATATGATAATAATAACCTTATAATAATTATATAAGTAAATCACGTATGTATATTATAAAGTACGTACCGTAGTCAAGCACAACCTTTTCCAATTAGCTACTGGGACTGGGAACTAATCGACCATGGTACTGTAGGTCACGGACGAGACGCTGACGACATCATACTTCTTGAGTGCGACGGCACAAAAGGGGGGTGAGGCTCGTCAGAAAAGAGAGGGTGAGATAGGGCGAGATATGAGTAACAGAGTGTGAAGTGCGGAGTGTGGAGAGAGTGTGGGCGCAATTCAAGTGTGGGGGAGGGGAAAAGTAAGAGGCAGAGTGAGGGACGAGGAGGTCCGAGAGTATGCGAGAGTTAGGGTGAAAGTGGAGGAGAGTTAGGGCGAAAGTGTTGGGGAAGCAAAATTGTGTGAGAGAAGCGCACGATCAGTCCAACACGGGACGCCAGATGTCTTGGTACAAGATAGGCAGAGTTGTACCAAGACGGGGTAGCATTATCGTACCCATAGGGAGCGGCCCGGAAAGCCGACTCCAAGAAAAATAGACCCACCCCACACCCGATACTAGATCGGGATCCAGCGGAATTGTAGTGCACTAGAGGTGGATGCTATCTTCTCACCGGGAAGATAGCATGGGGGGGAGTGTTAGCTTATTCAATTCCGCTAACCACCCCATAAAGTGAGCCGTTAAGCAATATTGGGGAACACGAGGGTGATTAATCAACCTCGTGTGACCCCAACAAAGTGGGAAGGAGAAACCCCAGAGAACACACACACAATAGGGGTCAGGGGTTACACCCCTGAGAGAGAGGAGAGTAACAGCAGCGGGGGGGGGGGGGGGGGGGGGGGAAACACCACCGCAGGGCAGAGGGTGTGAAATAGGTTATTAGCCAATGGGGGGAAGGCATCGGCTGAGTAGTATAGTGCGGCCAACCGTGCAATATATATTACCAGTTGATTGTGTCATTTAATCAGTTTTAGTTAGTCAGATCAGTTAGGGTGGAACGGCAACATCTATTACCGTCCACTACCGTCACCATATCATTTAATCAGTATTTACCGGTATATCATTTTAACCCTATTGACCGTGCTCGCACTACTCGTTTATTATATTTTATACATATGAACTTCAGGACTCTCAACTTAACTGACCCTTTTCATACACACGGCGGGGACGCGTAAATAGATAAACCCAAACGGATAAATCGGGATCCGTAGATCCCGTCACAGCCAGGGTAGTTCTTGTCAAGAGTTGAGCCATTCAAAAACACGATATGGTTGTGTGTGTATGTATAACCATCCAATATCTCAAAAACTCAAGCAGGTACGTAAAAATTTTAATAACAAACTCTCCATAAATTTTGATTGCGCACAAGACTATATATTTTTTGTGGCGTTTCGATCACGGGGTCACTGAAAAATAGCCGTTTTGAAAATTTAAAGTCGAATTTCACCGATTTCAACTCGTCGAGTATGCACCAACTTTTTTATTTGAGATATTCAGTCATCTGAGCAACATATTTGAGCCTCAGAATCTTTTCAAATATCGCCAATCTCGCACAGAACGTCGACAAAATTTGTTAGTCCGGCAAAAAAAAACGCGCAAATTCGTCTAAAAGAGTAAATTATTTAGTTGCGGAATAATATGATTCAACTAGAAAAGCCAGCCATCTGGCTGTAAGGAGACCCTCCATAGACAAACGTAGTGTTAGTTGGGTCCCTCCTCATTCATTATCATCAACTCCCTCCCACCTAACATAGCAGTGAGTAACCTTATAGATTATTGTCATAGGATTCACTGGGAAGAGCTATTCATCTGGTGGGGTAATACATTATACAAACTTACAGTTGATGTTTGATTACTGTCTGGGAGAGTGATATAGTAATAAATTTGGCAAGTAATATACTTCTCTGCAGTTTGGGCTATCCATTCAATAAATAGTAGTAGCTTACTAGGCCCACATGAGTACCAGCAGCTGGTGTTTCTCTCGTTGAGTTGATGGCAATTATCGTGTTTTCATTTTCGCTCACTCATGGTACTGGTTTGAGGGGCAGGTTCGTTTAAAGCCAGCTTGCTGGCTTTCTAGTACGTAATAATATCGGAAAAAAACCGATTAATTGGTTAATAACAAACTCTAATGTTGTTTGAAAGGTCGTTTAATGCTTATTTAGTCCTACCGGAAGTGACTCAACGAACTTTATTATTTTATATGAGGAAGTTGATCTACCCTTAATTCATTTAATGCCAACTTTTAATACCAACTTGATTTCCACATGGTTAGTGCTGACTATGCCCTGTCTGTAATAGATTCGGTTCATTTAGTGCGAGTGTGTGCGTCCATAGTACTGCAATATTATTCCCCAACTAGTAACTATAATCTATTCATACTATGATGCGTCCAGTACGAGTGAACTGTGCGCTTACCACGCACTAGGTCCAACATAGCTATGCGGCAGGTATCCCAAGGCACTCGATAGCACTCACAAGAGTTACAAACAAACTCACTTTGCAGCGGATGTGGGGTTAACCTCCCGTAAAAGCCTTGACACCAGTAATATCCTGTAATTATTTTTACACTATGAAACCTGGCCTAGCTCCTTTCATACATAATATGACATAGTCCAACAGTGCAAAACTACAGTCGCAGTTGTACAAGTACGCTGTACGTAAATGTACAGTTTACAGTTCACTATGTACTTTTGTAATAGAAATATATGACAATTTGAATTAACCGCCAAAAATATATCAATTTACTGCGTCTTTCTATTATTTGAATTTCCCGGGCTATGGAGCAGGGTGGCACCTTTTAGGAACTTGTGAAAGTGGACACAAATAATAAATAGCTTATTGTGATATCCCCGGGTACTTTCTGACGTTTTAAAATTATAGTGCTCTCTTAGTTATCACTTTTTAATCTCAAAATAAGTATTTATAATTAATATATTTCCGTGAAATTGTAACTAATTTCTTAACATGTTATTGAAAATAATCCTACAAGGTAAACAAATATTTTCCTAAAGTAATGACATTCCTAATGATTATTTTCCTCTCATCAACATCTCCCATCCACCTTTAACATCGAATTGATTCGACCTCGACTTTCCCGCTCCTTTCTTCCCGCGGCCCTTCGATCTTCCTCTCTTCCCTTTCTTCTTCCCCTTTCCTCCACGACTCCTTGATTTACTCCCTTTACCTCGGCGACTCCTTGATCTGCTCATCTTTCCCTTCTTCTTTCCCTTCCATTTCTTACTTCCCTTTCGCTTCCTCCGTCTCCTTTTCTCCATGTCTCTCCCACTGGTAGACCTACTTTCCCGATCCTTCTTTCCGTCAGCGGCCTCCAAGTTCGAAATCGACAAACGATCTTCACCCAACACGCCATCGTCACTATCAATCTCCGCCATCTCACGCATGATTATTTACGTTTCCTAATTAATGGTATCTAGTTATTTTACAAATCAAAACTGTTTGCTTATATTGTGACCAAAACGAATAATATGCGTCACTTAAATATTAAGATTAAATTCTAGAATTTGTTATCCATTGGTTAAATAATATTAAAGGTCATTGATTCGCTCTACTAAAATAAGGGCGTATAAATTAAGTTAACGGGTTTAATTAACATTATAGTCTGGTACCAATTCCTCGAAATACGCCAAGAAAGTGATGGCGAAGGCAAATTTGGGTAACGGCTGGCATCCAACGGTTTTAAGCTAAATCGAGTCTGCTGATTCCGAATCCGTCGGATGCCAAGCCCAATTGTGAATTTTTGGGTCTCGTTTGCAAAACCCATTTTCTATTGGGTAAGAAGACAGACCAGAGCGGGCAAAAAGAACCCTTTCTTGGTAAGTGGTCAGACGAGAGCGGACTAAAAAGGGCTTGAAAAGGGACAGTGGACACAAACAATAAATGGCTTATTGTGATATCTCCAGGTACTTACTTACTTTCTGACTTTAAAAAAATATAGTGCTCTAAAGGCCTGTTTACACGTGGCAACTTTTAGAGCAACTTTCTCTGCAACTTGTAGAGCAAACCAGGTTGCCGATCAAGTTGCTCCGTGTAAACACGTAAAAAAGTTGCTGTAAAAGTTGCTCAACTTTTACGGCAACTTGAAGGAATTGCGTGGGCGAATTAAAGCGGGGTAATCAAATTTAATTAAACAGTATTAAAGAGGGTTTTTGTGAAGAAATCCAGAAGTCCAATTTTTTCTTGTGAAAAATAGCTTTTATCAAGAGGTTTTTTGTTCTAGAACAAATATTTGACCTTCTGACAGTAAGATGATAGCTAGTAATTTTGATTTTGTGTTACCTATTACTTTTTATTAGCTAGTAAAAACATTCAAATTATAATTTAATCCTCAATGAAATATGCCTTGTATAATAAAAAAAAGTAGTAAAAACTACCGGTAGCTAGTTTAAAAATAATTATGCATTTCTGGATGTATCTTATTAAACTTTTGGTAACAGTTCCGTATAGAACTGCATTTTTATAACATAAATCATTGTTACCATGGCAACAGTGAAGAGTTCTAGAACAAAAAATATATAATATACACTATTCCAGAACAAAAATAAAATAAAAAAATTATTGTTCTAGAATATATAGCTAGTAATTTTTTAATTTAAAATAGCTAGTAATAATAAAAAAATTGTTTTTTAATGTATGGTAGCAAATCGTATGTAGTGATAGAAATAAAACAATTTAGTGTTCTAGAATATTTGTATTAGAATTATACTTGAATACTAGAATTATACACTTTATATTAGAATATAATATATATTTTTTTTTAGAATATTGAATGGATTCAATGAATTATTAAAGGCTCTCAAATGCAAATATCGAATGGATTAACAAACTAATTAGAAACATATTCTGTAATCCATAACTCTTTCATTCATATCAATTTAAATGTATTAAATTTGTTTTAACATAATTTATATTGTATATTATTTTAAATATACTAGCGATTTTATAATCTCAAAAAAAAAATTTTTTTTTACTCGCTATTTTAAATGAAAAAAAAACTAGCTATCTCTTTAATTTCTAATTTTTACTCATTTTATAGCTAGCATATTCCAGAACTTCTGATAAAGTAGCAAAATCTAACCATAAAAACGTTGCTAAGTGGGTCACACCGACACTATTCCCTTTTTATAAAGTGCTAAGTTATGGCAGACCAATCTTTGTTAAGTGGTCGGATCAGTCAACAGTCACTTTAATTGACTTTTACAGAGAACATGAAGTTCTCTGGAATACAAGATCAGCTCAGTATAAGAAGCGCAAACTACACGAACACCTGTACGGTGAGCTACAGATGATACTGAAAAGTTTAGATACAGACTGTTTCATGTCTGCAACGCATATGCACTTTTTAAAAATCTAAGAACGATATTTAAACGTGAACATGCAAAGACCACGCGAACAGAGGTGTCTGGCTGGCGCCAGTCAGTCCTGATGATATATATATTTCCAATTGGAAGTATTATAAGGAAGGACCTTTCTTTTCTATTTGGAGTGATGGAAATAGATGCCTCCATTTCTAATCTGGAAAGCGATGATCAAGAAGGTTTAGGAACATTTGACGCACTTAATGCTAACACCAGCACCTCTGATTCCAGTTCTAATAATTTAACTCCTTTAGGACCATCATCAAACCGCTTCACACCAACGAAAGTAGGAGTCAAACGCCGGAGAAGGAATGAAGCAGAAGAGTCTGACAAGCAAGCATTAATGCACCTAGCTATTAAAACTCTGAAAACTGAGAGGAGTAATGATGACGACCCCGACTATTTCTGGGCAAAGATGATTGCTTCAGAGCTGAAACTCACCTCCAGCAAGAAAATCTATACTTAAATCGGACATCCACAGCATGATTGTTAGAGCAATACATGATGACAACAATCATCTAAACTATTCAAATGTTCTTCCTGCCCCTGGATCATCTTCAACTCTTCCAGTAAACTGTCAATATACACTTAATCATCACAACGAAAATAATATCGTGTATGATGCAAATGGGCAAAGCTTTACTACATTGTAATTTTCGAAATAGTATTATTGATTTAATTTAAAGAAAACTAATTTTCGTAGAATGAAACTGAAGAGAATAAACAGGACATAAGCATATCGATATCATTTAAATAATTATGGTACAAGGCTAATAAATTTGAATGGATAATAATTTATACAGTTATTCTTCATTTACTGGTTGGGAATGTAGGCAATGATATTATCACTTTATATGACAAGTGACAAATAGTGTAGGCAATGATATTATCACTTTATATGACAAGTGACAAATTTAATTACACCATATAGATCCTTTACATATTACAACTCCTATATCACAATTATTTTCAGACTTACTTAATTTTCTTCTTAGGCCCCCCTCACACGGAGCAACTGGTTTCTGCAACTTGTTTCTGAAACTTGTTGCTGGACCCCCTCACACACAGAAACTTGTTGCTGCAACTTGTTTCTGTGTGTGAGGAGTCCAGCAACAAGTTGCTGGAAGTTATATTCCCAGCAACTTTTTTAAAAACCTTTTTTACATCCAATTTTTATATTATAGCTAATATTCGATAAATTCAGCGATTTGATATTATATATAAATCACTGGACATGTTAGCTATTTGTTTTGAAATAATTGTTATTTTCTTAAGCAACACGTTTCTGTGTGTGAGGGGGGGCCAGCAACAAGTTGCTGAAACAAGTTTCGGAAACAAGTTGCAGAAACAAGTTGCAGCAACTTGTTTCTGTGTGTGAGGTGGTCCAGCAACAAGTTGCAGAAACAAGTTGCTCCGTGTGAGGGGGGCCTAAATCTGTTATCTATCTTAATAAACTTATTATTTTCTGCGATTTGTACCATGTAAAAATATTTACAATATTAAATTTTTGATTATAGCAACCGGTGGCATCAAGACCGAAATAATAATAATAACATATAAATTTTTCCCAATTAGTCCCATATGAAACGAATACAATATTATTATCTCCATTCGTATAAACAAACACAATATTATCTGTAATATTATATCAAAGTTTAATTTAAAGTAGTATGTAAAGTACTAAACAAGTATGTGATTTGGTATGAGTATGTGTTGGGGTTAATTTCAGATACCTGTTCGAAACAAACATTCGAAGTAAGACAGTTTTAAGCATAGCCCCTCATAATACTGTATAGCGGGGTTTTTATGGTAGGCCTATTTATGTTAATCATTTCCTGGAAAGCAATTTTGCCAAGGCACCGCTCCAGGGCCATTAAAGTATGAACAAAATACAGTATATCACGAACTAGGGTAGTATGTACTACCACAGTATGTACCATACCATCTTACTGTAGTCCGTCAATGGCAATTCAGCAATTGATGGAAAGTTTTCACAAGAGGCGTGTTTTTTTTAACCAAACCAATAAACAACCTCGATACCAATTGTTGGAAAGGAACAGGTTGCAGAGCCAGCCAGTTCTAACCAAAACAATTAACAATCTTGTTAAAAATACAAGGAAAGGAGCAGGTTACAGAGGCGGGCTTTTATAACCAAAACAATAATATGCGATGTTACCTATTTAAGGAAAGGAGCTGATTACAGAATGCTATTGAAAATGTATGCTACAACTAAGACCATAACTTTACGACAGTACATACTGACATAATATATAATATACGTATCGCAGTACTCTGTCGTATAATTACTAGACACGTGACACGTAGTCTAACTAACTGTCACGTCTAGTTTATAGGTTTTTAATACTGTATAAATAAAATATACTGTTCTGCCGAATAATACTGATACCAAATACCGTTACCGATGGAATAGAGTATAGCAGTATAGCGTATCTCTGGAACCAAAATCTTTTAGTGATATATTTAATGATTCTCATTCAATTATATTGAATGATTCTCATTCAATTATATTGAATGATTCTCATTCAATTATATTGAATGATTCTCATTCAATTATATTGAATGATTCTCATTTAATTATATTGAATGATTCTCATTCAATTATATTGAATGATTCAAATTCAATTCCATTTTTAGTCTTAGTCTATTCCTGTATTCAATGATAATACAGATTTGAATTTACCGCCAAAATGTTCCAGATCTGATCTGCCACCCTTTCCCGTACAAATTATCAATCATTTGAATTTTCCGGGGTATGGAGCAGGGTGGCACAATTTAGGGACTTGTGTTGTGTCCACTCCGTGATGTGTTGTCACAAATCGAAGTTTTGATCCATTGTGTCTGTGTAGTGTATACCTGAGCCTGAGAGCACATTATTAGAGCACCTTCTCTAACAACAACTCTATTGCTCTATCAGTCTATCGAAGCAGTCGTGGATTACAGCAGTACAGCAGTAGGCTCTACCAGTCTACTGACTGACTGGTATTTCTGTATTTACCGGTTACAGATTTACTGCCGGTTTACTGGCTGACTGTTTACAGAACAGCAGTAGTAACAGCAACAGTGAAGTGACCATGGTACAGAGTACACCGAGTACTGGAGTATGGAGTACGGGGGCAGCAGTATTCTATCTTCAATCTTAGGCCTCAGTATATTTCTGTATTTGTGTGCTGTTATGACAAATACTGAAATTGTAAATTTGCAATCGTGTTCACTGTAATTACAGAATTAGGCCTACTAAATTAATACAGTCTGACAGTACTGCAGTAATACTGCAATAACCGAATTACGAAACGTAAAGATGGGTAAAGGATTCAATAATTACATGAAAAATAAGGATTTCCATCCGGACAATCCATGGGTCCTGCGAAAAATCTGGATGGCCGAACAGAAGACCGAGCACAAAGCCGCCAAAGATGCGGAGCTCCAACGGCAGTACGAGAAGGAGCAAGAGGTCTACGAGAACAAGGGGTTGATGGGGGATGAGAAGGTAAAACTCGGGTTGAAGTTTATGTACGAGCCGCCCCCGGGAGCCGAGAGACAACGCGAGAAGGAGGAAAACGAACCGGAGTACAAGTTCGAGTGGCAGAAGAACGCGCCCCGAGAAGAGTACGCCAAGCTTCAGACAGACCTGCTTATCGATCAGCCCTTCGGTATCGAAGTTCGAAATGTCCGCTGTTTGCGATGCCGCAAATGGGGCCACACAAACTTCGATCGTGAGTGCCCAATGTATGGGCAGGTTAAGGATTCATTTATCGAGAATAAAATCGCCGGGGATCCTGTCGCCTTGACCGAGCTAATGAAAGAATCCGGGTTAGTTCTGAAACCCGATATTTTGGGATGGAAATCCGAAGCGGCTATTAAAGCCGAAGCTCGCGACATTGTTTCTAGTTCGTCGTCGTCTTCAGATGAAGAAGGCAGCGGGAATGAAGTTGAGCTTCAGCTTATTCGCGGTCTTTCAAATGGCCAGAAAATTAAGCTAATGAAAAAGTTGGAGAAACTTCATCGTAAGAAAACTAAAAGATTAAAGAAAAGTCATAAGAAGGTTCATGCGAGTACCAGTAAACATTATGCGGCACAATCTGGTAGCAGAGATGGCGAAAAAAAATTGTACAAGCGAGAATCGTCCACCGGTTGTGAGAGTGATGTTGATGGTGGTGAAAGTGGAAGAAAACATAAAAAAGGCCATCGCAGAATCTCTCATCGGGATAAAGAGCATAAAATCGAGTCACGACGACGAGACAGGAGCCATGAGACAGACTCTAACAAAGACAGGAGGCATAAATCAGACTCTTACAGAGACAGGATCCATAAATTAGATTCTCACAGAGACAGGAGCCATAAATCAGACTCTCACAGAGACAGGAGCCATAAATCAGACTCTCACAGAGACATGAGCCATAAATCAGATTCTCACAGAGACAGGAGCCATAAATAAGACTCTCACAGAGACAGGAGCCATAAATCAGACTCTCACAGAGACATGAGCCATAAATCAGATTCTCACAGAGACAGGAGCCATAAATAAGACTCTCACAGAGACAGGAGCTATAAATCAGACTCACAGAGACAGGAGCCATAAATCAGATTCTTACAGAGACAGGAGCCATAAATAAGACTCTCACAGAGACAGGAGCCATAAATCAGACTCTCACAGAGACATGAGCCATAAATCAGATTCTCACAGAGACAGGAGCCATAAATAAGACTCTCACAGAGACAGGAGCCATGAATCAGACTCTCACCTAGACAGGAGCAATAAATCAGATTCTCACAGAGACAGGTGCCATAAATCAGATTCTCACAGAGACAGATACTCTCAGAATGATCCGCAAATACTGAAATAGATAGACACCACAAGAAGTCGAGTCAAACAGGTCATAATGTTCACCCTTCATTATCATGCCCAATGTTGGATCGGGAAAATTAGAATAAACCATACAGACACCGCATACTGTATAGTCATTGCAAATTTAAATGAGGTTACTACATCGGATTTGTTTTACTTGGTTCCTTTATTGTTTAAAATGTTTATAAAAACCATACTGCGTTAGTGTTTTTGTGTAAAGACTTTTATTCTCCAGAGGAATGTGCTTGATTTTATTGTATTGTAATTGAATCTCATTGTCTTATTTGTTTGTCGTGTTTATTTATACGCCCTATTTATTAACCTCCATTAACATTTCAAATACCCATGGAAAGGCTCTTTGGAAAAGGTGACTACATATTAACTTGTGACGTATACGTAACTTAAACTTAATTATTTTTTAAATATTGCATATGTTCTAGGCTGACTCAATGAGTGTGAGTGTACCGGTACTGTACCTGTCGAGATATCGGACTAAATGTATAGCCTACCTCCAATAAATCAATAACTTAAAGTTAAGTTGAATTTCTTTCTTACCTTGTGTGTAGAGAGATGGTACTAATATCGATTGCATCTCCGATTGATCTTACCAGCTTTCATGAAGTGTTTGTAAGGCAAAGCCTCTCGCAAAATTGTATAGGATATGAAATATTTAGCTGTCTTCTAGTCAGTATACTAACTCTTGTTGGTTTTGTAAATGTCAATTTATTTAGTTGTCTTAGGTTTATTATGGGGGGGGGGGGTCATCCGATTTGTGATGTCACATTGATACGGTTACGCGAACTTTGTGAGAGCAGTTCAACTGCGAACCTTGTTCCAATAGTTGCGAACTTTGTTCCAGTAGTTGCGAACATTGTTCCAATAGTTGCGAACTTTGTTCCAATAGTTGCGAACTTTGTTCCAATGGATGCGAACTTTGTTCCAATGGATGCGAACTTTGTTCAAATTCAAAAAAATTCCCTTTGATATTTAAACTACATAATAATATAATATAATAAAGTTATACGCAATACATAATAAAGGTTTGGCAGACAGGAAGCATTGGGTACTTTAAGAAAGATAAGGAACACGTCTGTGCTAATTGGCCAGTTAAACAGACTGACAGGAATCAACCTGGGGGCAATATTACACTGCAGCTGTCTACCACTGTCTCGATTCTTAATTAATAAATATGCCGTCAGGGTCTACCAATTTTCAGACAGGTACTTTCGACTTCACCCGTGTGAAATGATCAGAACGAATGATCTATAAGTAGAGTCTCTACTTAACTCGTCTCTACACTAGGGATGTTGCGAATGTTATATTTTTAACATCCGCGGATGCAGATGCTGCATTTACCATATAGAAATACCCCCCCCCCCCCCCCCCCCCCCCCGGAAAAGTAGATCCATGCCAGAACTGGTGTAATGCCATTAGTGTTTTTTTTAATAGTTTTTGCATTTACTACCCTGAAATCTTGTAACATGTGTTACCCAGCCATCCTCTGTTACCTGTTCCTTTACTAACCTGCTCACAGCATCGTACAACTATAATTAGTTCTTCTGTGTAATTAGGTTGTGTGTTCGGCCATATTGCACGAGGGCAAAACGTATCTGTTTTTCTAATAGATGAGATGGGCATTAAAAATGAAACACCACTGAAATAATATTATATGCTATCTGATCACGATCATTGAATCTTATTATAAAACTTCAGTCAAATTATTTAGTTATTAAAACTATCAATATAACGAATAAACGACAACTAAGTTGCAAACGGCAATAATTGCACTTAATACTCAAACACAACACATGAAACAACATTTTACCAGCAAAATTAAAAAAAAGATGTCCAATTGACGAGTTTATTGTTTAATGTAAATTGCGATGGGATTTGAGCCAACAACCCCCCCACCCCCTCCCAAAATATTTTTATACAGAAGGATTCAAAACTCAAAAAAATGTAAAAATATATTAATGTATGAGAAGGCAGACAGACATAACAGTATGTTGTAGGAAATATTAAAATTAACAAAATATTTTAGGACAAGATACAGTATAAAAACGTTTTGGATAGACTAAACACCCCAATCACAAGAACAAATAAACAATAATCAATTGCTATAAATTTTATGATTTAAGGGTAGTATGATTGATGATCGCCATTGGCATTATATAAAATATCTACACTACAGTAATATAATTGTCCATCATCAGTAACCTCGCCTCGACAGTTTGCCATCTTTACAACACAAAAACAACTCAAGAATTTAAATCACCTAAAACTTTATAAAACTTATTAATTCCTATAAATGTCAGGCCGTACCAGCTGTCGAGCTGCGAGAGTCATTGCTAATATTCCTCGTATATAATGTGCGAATTACTAGAGCATTATATCTGTTCCTATGGTTACATTAACCTGCATAACTCCTCTCGGGGTTTCTTCGCCTCATTAGCCTCTTCGTGTTCGCTTTCCTCATCAACGACGACGCAAAGACTACGAGAGGCTACCTCGACGCCACTCCCGTCTACTAATGCAACGCTGACCGACTTGGCGACGCCCCAGTTAGCTGAGTGTTTCCAGACCATGTCGCTAGGAGGCGTGTGCACCGCCCCACTGGCGGCATTACCCCAAACCTTGACGGAACGTCCGGTGCCCAGAAGGAACTTGGCCGGGAACTTGTAGATAATATCGGGCCGACCGGGGATGTTGCGTTTAATCTTATAGCCGCCTAGAATCTGATCCTCGACGGAGTCGCTGCTGATAACAACGTAATGGCCCTGGGGGTCAACCTCGGATACATTGAAAGTCCCCGAGGACTCGGCTGTTTGCTCGAGACGCGACCTGTGGGCGGCTCTCTTCCGCGATCGGCGTCCCGTACCGGTAAAGGAACGCGGCTGGCGTGCCGGCGACGGCGTTATATTCAATCTGTGCTCTTCGCTCTCCAACAGCTTCCTATAGGCGACCAACTCGGTGTCCAACCCCATCTTAATGTCTAACAACTCCTGATACTCCATAAACTGGCTGTGAAGTTCCTCTTTTAAGCTGTGCACTTCCCCCTCCCAGACTGGCAAAGCCTTCTGGTAGCGGTTGCGTTCCTCATCAAGCTCCTTCATTAGGGTTTGAACTCGTCCCTCGTAATCGATATTCTGACTCTTCAACGTGCTGATCTGACAGGACAGACTATCCATCCCTTTCTTAGTTTCTATGAGCTCATCCCGGACTCCCGCCATTTCCTTAGACTTCTTTGAGTGACTATCTTCGATATCTTTGATTCTCAGTAGGAAACTCTCTTCAGTTTCCTTTCTATAACTCATTACAGCTTCGTCCTGTTGTTCTCTCATCTCCTGCAATGCCTCCGATAACTGCGACTCAAATACGGCTTTAACTTCCCCCTGGACTTCCTCTATTTCTATGGACCTCTGACGTCGGGATTCCTGGAGACGTTTCTCGTACATCCCAACTTTGAAGGTGTAATCTTCTTTAAGACTCTTCAGTTTATTTTCAAAGTCAACCCGTAAGAAGGTTTCCTCCTCCAGTTGTACCTTGGTGGTGGCGAGTTGCTTCTCAATCATCGCCAATTCCTCCTTATGTCTGTCGCACTCTCTAATCGCAGTATCCAAGGATTTCTCGCGATCAGGAAGCAACTTCTCCAGAATATTAAGTCGTTTCTCGGCTGTTAAGAACTCGCGTTCTTTCTTACTAAAACGAACTCTGTAATCGTCGGATTCGGCTTTCCATTTACTCGCTTCGATCTGAAGTTTCGACTTCTCCCGTGCCAAGTTGTCTATCATTTGACGAGCCGCTTTCAGTTCCGACTCGTACGAGGTTCGTAGTACCGTTGATTCTTCGAGAGAAACTTCTTCGAATGACGAAATTCGAGTCGTTAGTTGTTTGTTTTCGTTCTCTAAATGCCGCATGCGGTCGATGTAAACGGCTAACCGATCGTTGAGTTGTCCCAATTCCTCTTTCTCGTTGTACCGAGATATTCTGGTCGGACTCAGTGGAGAGGAACGAGATGAATGAA
>JAUCBJ010000939.1:0-54585 GCA_032718475.1 Nemertoderma westbladi | reverse complement strand
TTGCGCCAATAAAATATAAGTTATTTTCGGTAAAATAAACTTATCATTCGAGGTTAAGACCCCTAGATCCCTTCCTATAATAAATGTATAATAACAAACACCTCGATAAATACAGCTTGCCAACACATTGTTACTATCAATAATAAAAAATCAGGGGCTAATAAAATGGCAGCTGGCTTTGAAATTAATACTCCATATCTCAAGAACCTGTGGCCTAGTGGTTGTAGTCTCGGCTTCCTCCTCGAGGTCCCAGGTTCGAATCCGACACCACGCTGATGAGACCCAGTAAGGTCGAAACGCGTACGTGGTTTGGAGAGATATGAGATATTAATTTCAAGAAAAATTACGCGATTCCTAAATTTGTACACTACCCGGTTAAAAAGTACGCATGTGATGGGATTAGTCCTACAATTGCGCCAATAAAATATAAGTTATTTTCGGTAAAATAAACTTATCATTCGAGGTTAAGACCCCTAGATCCCTTCCTATAATAAATGTATAATAACAAACACCTCGATAAATACAGCTTGCCAACACATTGTTACTATCAATAATAAAAAATCAGGGGCTAATAAAATGGCAGCTGGCTTTGAAATTAATACTCCATATCTCAAGAACCTGTGGCCTAGTGGTTGTAGTCTCGGCTTCCTCCTCGAGGTCCCAGGTTCGAATCCGACACCACGCTGATGAGACCCAGTAAGGTCGAAACGCGTACGTGGTTTGGAGAGATATGAGATATTAATTTCAAGAAAAATTACGCGATTCCTAAATTTGTACACTACCCGGTTAAAAAGTACGCATGTGATGGGATTAGTCCTACAATTGCGCCAATAAAATATAAGTTATTTTCGGTAAAATAAACTTATCATTCGAGGTTAAGACCCCTAGATCCATGTATAATAACAAACACCTCGATAAATACAGCTTGCCAACACATTGTTACTATCAATAATAAAAAATCAGGGGCTAATAAAATGGCAGCTGGCTTTGAAATTAATACTCCATATCTCAAGAACCTGTGGCCTAGTGGTTGTAGTCTCGGCTTCCTCCTCGAGGTCCCAGGTTCGAATCCGACACCACGCTGATGAGACCCAGTAAGGTCGAAACGCGTACGTGGTTTGGAGAGATATGAGATATTAATTTCAAGAAAAATTACGCGATTCCTAAATTTGTACACTACCCGGTTAAAAAGTACGCATGTGATGGGATTAGTCCTACAATTGCGCCAATAAAATATAAGTTATTTTCGGTAAAATAAACTTATCATTCGAGGTTAAGACCCCTAGATCCCTTCCTATAATAAATGTATAATAACAAACACCTCGATAAATACAGCTTGCCAACACATTGTTACTATCAATAATAAAAAATCAGGGGCTAATAAAATGGCAGCTGGCTTTGAAATTAATACTCCATATCTCAAGAACCTGTGGCCTAGTGGTTGTAGTCTCGGCTTCCTCCTCGAGGTCCCAGGTTCGAATCCGACACCACGCTGATGAGACCCAGTAAGGTCGAAACGCGTACGTGGTTTGGAGAGATATGAGATATTAATTTCAAGAAAAATTACGCGATTCCTAAATTTGTACACTACCCGGTTAAAAAGTACGCATGTGATGGGATTAGTCCTACAATTGCGCCAATAAAATATAAGTTATTTTCGGTAAAATAAACTTATCATTCGAGGTTAAGACCCCTAGATCCCTTCCTATAATAAATGTATAATAACAAACACCTCGATAAATACAGCTTGCCAACACATTGTTACTATCAATAATAAAAAATCAGGGGCTAATAAAATGGCAGCTGGCTTTGAAATTAATACTCCATATCTCAAGAACCTGTGGCCTAGTGGTTGTAGTCTCGGCTTCCTCCTCGAGGTCCCAGGTTCGAATCCGACACCACGCTGATGAGACCCAGTAAGGTCGAAACGCGTACGTGGTTTGGAGAGATATGAGATATTAATTTCAAGAAAAATTACGCGATTCCTAAATTTGTACACTACCCGGTTAAAAAGTACGCATGTGATGGGATTAGTCCTACAATTGCGCCAATAAAATATAAGTTATTTTCGGTAAAATAAACTTATCATTCGAGGTTAAGACCCCTAGATCCCTTCCTATAATAAATGTATAATAACAAACACCTCGATAAATACAGCTTGCCAACACATTGTTACTATCAATAATAAAAAATCAGGGGCTAATAAAATGGCAGCTGGCTTTGAAATTAATACTCCATATCTCAAGAACCTGTGGCCTAGTGGTTGTAGTCTCGGCTTCCTCCTCGAGGTCCCAGGTTCGAATCCGACACCACGCTGATGAGACCCAGTAAGGTCGAAACGCGTACGTGGTTTGGAGAGATATGAGATATTAATTTCAAGAAAAATTACGCGATTCCTAAATTTGTACACTACCCGGTTAAAAAGTACGCATGTGATGGGATTAGTCCTACAATTGCGCCAATAAAATATAAGTTATTTTCGGTAAAATAAACTTATCATTCGAGGTTAAGACCCCTAGATCCCTTCCTATAATAAATGTATAATAACAAACACCTCGATAAATACAGCTTGCCAACACATTGTTACTATCAATAATAAAAAATCAGGGGCTAATAAAATGGCAGCTGGCTTTGAAATTAATACTCCATATCTCAAGAACCTGTGGCCTAGTGGTTGTAGTCTCGGCTTCCTCCTCGAGGTCCCAGGTTCGAATCCGACACCACGCTGATGAGACCCAGTAAGGTCGAAACGCGTACGTGGTTTGGAGAGATATGAGATATTAATTTCAAGAAAAATTACGCGATTCCTAAATTTGTACACTACCCGGTTAAAAAGTACGCATGTGATGGGATTAGTCCTACAATTGCGCCAATAAAATATAAGTTATTTTCGGTAAAATAAACTTATCATTCGAGGTTAAGACCCCTAGATCCCTTCCTATAATAAATGTATAATAACAAACACCTCGATAAATACAGCTTGCCAACACATTGTTACTATCAATAATAAAAAATCAGGGGCTAATAAAATGGCAGCTGGCTTTGAAATTAATACTCCATATCTCAAGAACCTGTGGCCTAGTGGTTGTAGTCTCGGCTTCCTCCTCGAGGTCCCAGGTTCGAATCCGACACCACGCTGATGAGACCCAGTAAGGTCGAAACGCGTACGTGGTTTGGAGAGATATGAGATATTAATTTCAAGAAAAATTACGCGATTCCTAAATTTGTACACTACCCGGTTAAAAAGTACGCATGTGATGGGATTAGTCCTACAATTGCGCCAATAAAATATAAGTTATTTTCGGTAAAATAAACTTATCATTCGAGGTTAAGACCCCTAGATCCCTTCCTATAATAAATGTATAATAACAAACACCTCGATAAATACAGCTTGCCAACACATTGTTACTATCAATAATAAAAAATCAGGGGCTAATAAAATGGCAGCTGGCTTTGAAATTAATACTCCATATCTCAAGAACCTGTGGCCTAGTGGTTGTAGTCTCGGCTTCCTCCTCGAGGTCCCAGGTTCGAATCCGACACCACGCTGATGAGACCCAGTAAGGTCGAAACGCGTACGTGGTTTGGAGAGATATGAGATATTAATTTCAAGAAAAATTACGCGATTCCTAAATTTGTACACTACCCGGTTAAAAAGTACGCATGTGATGGGATTAGTCCTACAATTGCGCCAATAAAATATAAGTTATTTTCGGTAAAATAAACTTATCATTCGAGGTTAAGACCCCTAGATCCCTTCCTATAATAAATGTATAATAACAAACACCTCGATAAATACAGCTTGCCAACACATTGTTACTATCAATAATAAAAAATCAGGGGCTAATAAAATGGCAGCTGGCTTTGAAATTAATACTCCATATCTCAAGAACCTGTGGCCTAGTGGTTGTAGTCTCGGCTTCCTCCTCGAGGTCCCAGGTTCGAATCCGACACCACGCTGATGAGACCCAGTAAGGTCGAAACGCGTACGTGGTTTGGAGAGATATGAGATATTAATTTCAAGAAAAATTACGCGATTCCTAAATTTGTACACTACCCGGTTAAAAAGTACGCATGTGATGGGATTAGTCCTACAATTGCGCCAATAAAATATAAGTTATTTTCGGTAAAATAAACTTATCATTCGAGGTTAAGACCCCTAGATCCCTTCCTATAATAAATGTATAATAACAAACACCTCGATAAATACAGCTTGCCAACACATTGTTACTATCAATAATAAAAAATCAGGGGCTAATAAAATGGCAGCTGGCTTTGAAATTAATACTCCATATCTCAAGAACCTGTGGCCTAGTGGTTGTAGTCTCGGCTTCCTCCTCGAGGTCCCAGGTTCGAATCCGACACCACGCTGATGAGACCCAGTAAGGTCGAAACGCGTACGTGGTTTGGAGAGATATGAGATATTAATTTCAAGAAAAATTACGCGATTCCTAAATTTGTACACTACCCGGTTAAAAAGTACGCATGTGATGGGATTAGTCCTACAATTGCGCCAATAAAATATAAGTTATTTTCGGTAAAATAAACTTATCATTCGAGGTTAAGACCCCTAGATCCCTTCCTATAATAAATGTATAATAACAAACACCTCGATAAATACAGCTTGCCAACACATTGTTACTATCAATAATAAAAAATCAGGGGCTAATAAAATGGCAGCTGGCTTTGAAATTAATACTCCATATCTCAAGAACCTGTGGCCTAGTGGTTGTAGTCTCGGCTTCCTCCTCGAGGTCCCAGGTTCGAATCCGACACCACGCTGATGAGACCCAGTAAGGTCGAAACGCGTACGTGGTTTGGAGAGATATGAGATATTAATTTCAAGAAAAATTACGCGATTCCTAAATTTGTACACTACCCGGTTAAAAAGTACGCATGTGATGGGATTAGTCCTACAATTGCGCCAATAAAATATAAGTTATTTTCGGTAAAATAAACTTATCATTCGAGGTTAAGACCCCTAGATCCCTTCCTATAATAAATGTATAATAACAAACACCTCGATAAATACAGCTTGCCAACACATTGTTACTATCAATAATAAAAAATCAGGGGCTAATAAAATGGCAGCTGGCTTTGAAATTAATACTCCATATCTCAAGAACCTGTGGCCTAGTGGTTGTAGTCTCGGCTTCCTCCTCGAGGTCCCAGGTTCGAATCCGACACCACGCTGATGAGACCCAGTAAGGTCGAAACGCGTACGTGGTTTGGAGAGATATGAGATATTAATTTCAAGAAAAATTACGCGATTCCTAAATTTGTACACTACCCGGTTAAAAAGTACGCATGTGATGGGATTAGTCCTACAATTGCGCCAATAAAATATAAGTTATTTTCGGTAAAATAAACTTATCATTCGAGGTTAAGACCCCTAGATCCCTTCCTATAATAAATGTATAATAACAAACACCTCGATAAATACAGCTTGCCAACACATTGTTACTATCAATAATAAAAAATCAGGGGCTAATAAAATGGCAGCTGGCTTTGAAATTAATACTCCATATCTCAAGAACCTGTGGCCTAGTGGTTGTAGTCTCGGCTTCCTCCTCGAGGTCCCAGGTTCGAATCCGACACCACGCTGATGAGACCCAGTAAGGTCGAAACGCGTACGTGGTTTGGAGAGATATGAGATATTAATTTCAAGAAAAATTACGCGATTCCTAAATTTGTACACTACCCGGTTAAAAAGTACGCATGTGATGGGATTAGTCCTACAATTGCGCCAATAAAATATAAGTTATTTTCGGTAAAATAAACTTATCATTCGAGGTTAAGACCCCTAGATCCCTTCCTATAATAAATGTATAATAACAAACACCTCGATAAATACAGCTTGCCAACACATTGTTACTATCAATAATAAAAAATCAGGGGCTAATAAAATGGCAGCTGGCTTTGAAATTAATACTCCATATCTCAAGAACCTGTGGCCTAGTGGTTGTAGTCTCGGCTTCCTCCTCGAGGTCCCAGGTTCGAATCCGACACCACGCTGATGAGACCCAGTAAGGTCGAAACGCGTACGTGGTTTGGAGAGATATGAGATATTAATTTCAAGAAAAATTACGCGATTCCTAAATTTGTACACTACCCGGTTAAAAAGTACGCATGTGATGGGATTAGTCCCACAATTGCGCCAAAAAAGATAAGTTATTTTCGGTAAAATAAACTTATCATTCGAGGTTAAGACCCCTAGATCCCTTCCTATAATAAATGTATAATAACAAACACCTCGAAAAATACAGCTTGCCAACACATTGTTACTATTGATGGGTATTATATGACATATGTAACACATTTCCAAAACAATTTCACCTGGTAATCAAACTAAATGGTCCCACCATCTGTTACACCACTTAAGTAGTATTAATATACATTTCACAATAAACCTTTTAATTTACATTAACTAATTAAACCCTTTGTCGTTATGAAGATATTTTATGAAATGCATCATTAGAGGCCCGTGCTCCACTGGTAAGTCGTTTTCAGATTTTGTCTTAGTCAGAATCTCAAAATGAATGCCTCCTTGCTCCATTTGTAACACAAGTCATAAGTCATTTGATAGAAAATATAAGATGCATCTCACATTTACTGCATATTTATTATACCCAAAGTAACCAATCACAGGCATCTTGCCGGATAGTCATGTGTCAAAAGATGGAACATGGGACATAATCACTTTCGACTCATCGGTCGTACTTACGATTTACCAGTGGAGACGCTCCCATTGAAACCAACGTATTCAAAAATTTATTCTAATTAAAACTTTATTAGACTTACCAGTGGAGCACGGGCCTTAGTGGGTGGTTTTTCCAATTTAATTATTACAATTTCTTATAAAATGGCGTATTTTTAGATTGATTTTAGATTATTTTACATCGATTTTATATTATTTTACTTTGAATTAATTATTAAATAATATGATAATTACAGGAGGCTAAATAAATTGCTAACCTTGTAAAGTTAACAATGAAACTCGATTAACGATTAACACAATTACCATTTATTACTTTAACCTAAAACTAATATAAATATAAAACGTTATTACAATACGTATAGGTCCTGCGAGTTGTCGTTAGTTCAGTCCGGCGCCGTAGGTGCTGCATAATATTGTAGTTTTATTTATATTTACAGCAAATCCATTTCTTACCATAAATCGATTTATTCCCAGCAAGAATTAAACTGTACTGTAACATGTGATGTACTAGTGGGCCTCGTTTATTGTTTTGGTTCGAATAACATGTCACTGTAACATGCTCCTTTCCCTTAAAGACACCAGGATATTGCACCAATGGACCCAGTGACGCGAAACCGTAGGTTTTTGGTTAACGTAGGTTTTAGGTATGAGTCTAAATGCTAAAAACCTAACTTTTGGTCAAGGTTATCGATTTTAGAAAAAAAATTATATTGAATAATGCCGAAGTACCATCCCGTCACCATAATAGGCCATAACGGGCCAGGCCATTCTCCACTCCACCCACCTTAATTCCCCCTAAGGTTCTGATTCATCTCATTATCAAACTTAGCTGTAGAAATTAAAAAAATTGATTTGTTTCACAAAAAAATATACAGTTTCATGGGTCATTTAGTGTATTTCACTAATTATAGAAAATTCCGGTTCCGGCCGGAATTCCGGCCGGAATATTCCGGCATGTTGAATTCCGGTTCCGGTTCCGGCCGGAATCAAAATATCGATTCCGGGACATCCCTACTCATGAGCTTTTCCTAAACCCTTTAGGTACTAGGTAATACAGACTACAACAGATAATATTACTACTACAGTAGTTTATACTAAATACTGAAAACCAGAAACCATCGACTATTGTTAATTTGACCCTGACTGCCTAATTTGTAAAAAGAAACGCCACTCGTACTGCTAGGTATGTTCAGGCCCAACTACGTTACATGATGGACATGTCTCAAATGTAACGCTATTGATTGTGACAGCGTTACATGCGTTACATGATGGACATTGAAGACATTTTTCATTAGCATGGCGTTGACTATAGTCTGTTTTGAAACTATATTAAAATCAAATATGTGATTCGATAGATCTGCGATTGCTCTTTCATATGAGCCATCAATGGTGTCGATATGATTAGTAAAGCAAAAGTTATCGCTATTCAAAGTAGCGTTACATTGAGGACATTCCTAATGACGGTATTTTATGTAGATTTACGTTTTCGCACAACCCTCGAGTTCTAATGAACGAATTCTTATAATTTTTTTACCTGCTGATAGCTAAATAAATCGCCGTTTAGAAATATCTCACTTGGAGATGTTGTGAACAAATATAAAAAAACCATGTCATAAAAACGAGCGTTACATGGTGGACAAAATCCTAGTGACGGCGTAATTAATTGTTAGTAAATAGTAAATATATAAAATGTGAGCAGCTTCGGTTGAAAACCACCAATAGTATGTGAAAGAGCATTAAATTTGCTTTATTTTGATGTATGGTATGTGGAACCTTTGCTCTCATTACTTTAGCTCAGAAGCCAAATATTTAAAAATAATTCAATGTGACATTTCAAAAAACATGCATTTTCGATATTTGAAATGGTGTCATTCTCTAGGTTGTGAATGGAATCTGTTGAAAATTTGCTGAAATATGAGCAGATTTCCGCTCTTCCGATTGGTATATAGGTTCATGGGGTTAAATCTGTGTC
This sequence comes from Nemertoderma westbladi, assembly GCA_032718475.1. Lineage (NCBI taxonomy): Eukaryota > Metazoa > Xenacoelomorpha > Nemertodermatida > Nemertodermatidae > Nemertoderma > Nemertoderma westbladi. The sequence goes on along the minus strand of JAUCBJ010000939.1, from coordinate 45,895 downwards.
GTTTTCGTTTGGAAATATAACCGTGCGAATGCATGGACATTTTGACATAAAAGTTTGGCCACTTTTTGTGAGAACGACCCACCAACTCTTTACTATTAGTTCCTGAACCTACCAACTCTTTCCTAATAGTTCCTGAACCTACCAACTCTTTCCTAATAGTTCCTGAATCTACCAACTCTTTCCTAATAGTTCCTGAACCTACCAACTCTTTCCTAATAGTTCCTGAACCTAACAACTCTTTCCTAATAGTTCCCGAACCTACCAACTCTTTCCTAATAGTTCCTGAACCTACCAACTCTTTCCTAATAGTTCCTGAACCTACCAACTCTTTCCTAATAGTTCCTGAACCTACGAACTCTTTCCTAATATTTCCTGAACCTACCAACTCTTTCCTAACAGTTCCTGAAGCTACCAACTATTTCCCAATAGAAATAGTTCCTGAACATACTCATCAACTCTTTCCTAATATTTCCAAAACCAACCAACTCTTTCCTAATAGTTCCTGAACCTACGAACTCTTTCCTAATATTTCCTGAACCTACCAACTCTTTCCTAACAGTTCCTGAAGCTACCAACTATTTCCCAATAGAAATAGTTCCTGAACATACTCACTCATCAACTCTTTCCTAATATTTCCAAAACCAACCAACTCTTTCCTAATAGTTCCTGAACCTACGAACTCTTTCCTAATATTTCCTGAACCTACCAACTCTTTCCTAACAGTTCCTGAAGCTATCAACTATTTCCCAATAGAAATAGTTCCTGAACATACTCATCAACTCTTTCCTAATATTTCCAGAACCGACCAACTCTTTACTAATAGTTCCTGAACTTATCAACTCTTTCCTAATATTTCCAGAACCGAACAAATCTTTCCTAATAGTTCCTGAACCTACCAACTCTTTCCTAATAGTTCCTGAACCTACCAACTCTTTCCTAATAGTTCCATAAGCGACCAACTCTTTCCTAATAGTTCCTGAACTTATCAACTCTTTCCTAATATTTCCAGAAGCGACCAACTCTTTCCTAATATTTCCAGAACCTACCAACTCTTTCCTAATAGTTCCTGAACCTACCAACTCTTTCCAAATAGTTTGTGAACCTACCAACTCTTTACTAATAGTTCCTGAACCTACCAACTCTTTCCTAATAGTTCCTGAACCTACCAAATCTTTCCTAATAGTTCCTGAACCTACCAAATCTTTCCAAATAGTTTGTGAACCTACCAACTCTTTACTAATAGTTCCTGAACCTACCAACTCTTTCCTAATAGTTCCCGAACCTACCAACTCTTTCCTAATAGTTCCTGAATCTACCAACTCTTTCCTAATAGTTCCTGAACCTACCAACTCTTTCCTAATAGTTCCTGAACCTACCAACTCTTTCCTAATAGTTCCTGAATCTACCAACTCTTTCCTAATAGTTCCTGAACCTACCAACTCTTTCCTAATAGTTCCTGAACCTACGAACTCTTTCCTAATATTTCCTGAACCTACCAACTCTTTCCTAACAGTTCCTGAAGCTACCAACTATTTCCCAATAGAAATAGTTCCTGAACATACTCATCAACTCTTTCCTAATATTTCCAAAACCAACCAACTCTTTCCTAATAGTTCCTGAACCTACGAACTCTTTCCTAATATTTCCTGAACCTACCAACTCTTTCCTAACAGTTCCTGAAGCTACCAACTATTTCCCAATAGAAATAGTTCCTGAACATACTCACTCATCAACTCTTTCCTAATATTTCCAAAACCAACCAACTCTTTCCTAATAGTTCCTGAACCTACGAACTCTTTCCTAATATTTCCTGAACCTACCAACTCTTTCCTAACAGTTCCTGAAGCTATCAACTATTTCCCAATAGAAATAGTTCCTGAACATACTCATCAACTCTTTCCTAATATTTCCAGAACCGACCAACTCTTTACTAATAGTTCCTGAACTTATCAACTCTTTCCTAATATTTCCAGAACCGAACAAATCTTTCCTAATAGTTCCTGAACCTACCAACTCTTTCCTAATAGTTCCTGAACCTACCAACTCTTTCCTAATAGTTCCATAAGCGACCAACTCTTTCCTAATAGTTCCTGAACTTATCAACTCTTTCCTAATATTTCCAGAAGCGACCAACTCTTTCCTAATATTTCCAGAACCTACCAACTCTTTCCTAATAGTTCCTGAACCTACCAACTCTTTCCAAATAGTTTGTGAACCTACCAACTCTTTACTAATAGTTCCTGAACCTACCAACTCTTTCCTAATAGTTCCTGAACCTAACAAATCTTTCCTAATAGTTCCTGAACCTACCAAATCTTTCCAAATAGTTTGTGAACCTACCAACTCTTTACTAATAGTTCCTGAACCTACCAACTCTTTCCTAATAGTTCCCGAACCTACCAACTCTTTCCTAATAGTTCCCGAACCTACCAACTCTTTCCTAATAGTTCCTGAACCTACCAAATCTTTCCTAATAGTTCCTGAACCTACCAAATCTTTCCAAATAGTTTGTGAACCTACCAACTCTTTACTAATAGTTCCTGAACCTACCAACTCTTTCCTAATAGTTCCTGAACCTACCAAATCTTTCCTAATAGTTCCTGAACCTACCAAATCTTTCCAAATAGTTTGTGAACCTACCAACTCTTTACTAATAGTTCCTGAACCTACCAACTCTTTCCTAATAGTTCCCGAACCTACCAACTCTTTCCTAATAGTTCCTGAACCTACCAACTCTTTCCAAATAGTTTGTGAACCTACCAACTCTTTACTAATAGTTCCTGAACCTACCAACTCTTTCCTAATAGTTCCTGAACCTACCAAATCTTTCCTAATAGTTCCTGAACCTACCAAATCTTTCCAAATAGTTTGTGAACCTACCAACTCTTTACTAATAGTTCCTGAACCTACCAACTCTTTCCTAATAGTTCCCGAACCTACCAACTCTTTCCTAATAGTTCCCGAACCTACCAACTCTTTCCTAATAGTTCCTGAACCTACCAAATCTTTCCTAATAGTTCCTGAACCTACCAAATCTTTCCAAATAGTTTGTGAACCTACCAACTCTTTACTAATAGTTCCTGAACCTACCAACTCTTTACTAATAGTTCCTGAACCTACCAACTCTTTCCTAATAGTTCCCGAACCTACCAACTCTTTCCTAATAGTTCCTGAACCTACCAAATCTTTCCTAATAGTTCCTGAACCTACAAACTCTTTCCAAATAGTTTGTGGTGTGTTATTAATATAATAAAACTGGTCGAATTCGCGGTTCTTTCTCTTTCTCTCTCTCTCTCTCTCTAGGGCCTATATATATAAAAAATGAAATGTCTATCTGGGTGTATATTGGTGTGTGTTGTAGTCTACTGTAGTGCGGACGATATATTCATATTGTCAGCTTGTGAAAATGGTAGAAGGGGGGGGGGGGGGGGGGGGGGGATTTAGCCAATCTCTGGAGGGTTTGCAAGTTGCAACCGTAGCCTCCTGCGCTCCTGGCTGTCTTATTGAGGTTTGGGCATTGAAGACACGGTAAACTTCAAAGAATTCCCTCCCAGCACTATAGGTAGCTAGTAGTTCAAAAAGATAATTGGTTTGGCTTGCATATTGCATAGACCTGCATGGTTGATGCTTTACCATTACATAGGTTGTTAGTGGTCTTTCAGTTCAGGTAAAGCAAGGCCATACATACTGTTCCTACAATGTGTAGCCAGCCCATAAAGCCATACTGCTGATCTATTACGCCAAGGTGGTACCCCCTCCCTCCCACATGGAAGGCGCCCTTGGGAAGGTTTACAGCAATTTTATATTGGGGATGATGGTATGGAGATGGAAGTTGAGGTTAATGAATGTGGATTCCCCTTGGGGTTATTGAGTGATGACGGCCCTTGTATGTTTTATCGTAACTATCAATAATAAATCTAAAAAAATGTATTTTTATAAATTTTACTCTTTTTATTTTCTTTGTCAAAAAATCTATGGTGCGCGGCGCCACGCGCCCCTATTAACCCAAACTCGCTCCCTAGACCCCGGACCCACTCCTAAGCCTAACACCCTAAACCCACTCCCTCGACCCCCTCTAGCAACCTAAACCCTCTCCCTAGACCCCGGACCCCCTCCTAACCACCCTAAACCCGCTCCCTAGACCACGGACCCCCTCCCAGCACCCCAAACCAGCTCCCAAGACCCCGGACCCCCTCCCAGCACCCTAAACCTGCTCCCTAGACCCCGGACCCCTCCCAGCACCCTAATCCCCATCCCAGCCACTCCCTCGACCCCCTCTAGCAACCTAAACCCGCTCCCTAGACCCCCTCCTACCACCCTAAACCCACACCCTCGACCCCCTCCTGGCAACCCAAACCCGTTCCCTCCCTTGACCACCGACGGACCCAACTATTAACCTTAGCAATCCGAACTCCGTCCACTTTCTTCTCCTTCTGCGCCACCCCCAACGCGTATCTCGCCCCGTCGTAATCTACCAATTTGCGACCGCGTTTGTCCATCTTTTTCTAAAAAAAATCGTAAGATCATAAGATAATCATAAGATTTACCGGTAATATAATCCCAGTTATGTCGCTGGCTATCTAAACATGATTCATTGAGTTTATAAAATGTTCTAGACTAAGGAAATAAATTAACTAATTACTTTTTTATTAATTACTAAATAGACTAATTAAAACAAATGAATATTTTTCATTCATAAATAATAGTTATAACTTATAATAATACAAGCGCAAAAACGGTGCACTGGTGCTAGTTTGTGGTGCTGCTTCACTATGCACTGTTTAGTTACTCTGTTCATTAATACACACACGGACACGCCTCTCTTCGATTTAAATACTCTATTGTCAGCTTGACCTCCTGAGAACGCCTTCCGTATACCCCCTAGGGAGGCGAACCTGATGTCTGCCGTCAACTGATTACTAACTAAGACTTGGTCACCGAGGTAACAATAATATGGACAAACCTTTACATCAGGGAACGTTGAATTGAACGAGGACAGTATGCTGTACACGTTGTTAACGAGTTTGTCGGAGAAATCCTTCGAGAGTAAATCTAAGTGATCGAATTTAGTGGCTAAAGTTTCAGAGCCGTACCAGTCGGGTTCGTGGTGTTCCTTTAGTGCCTGGTGGAGGCTGGTGGTAGAGTCGCGCATTGCTATGGAAACAATACAAATAATGAGTACCGGTAGTCGGGGTTGAGGAGTAAAAGTGTTGCAATATTATAGTGCGGTCAATTAATACTTCTGTAGGAAGACATGGATGTGTGAGTTGTTGTTCAGATAAAAGTATAACTGTTGGTATGTTGCTATATTCGCCCCAGATTTTAGGGGCATATCGACTTGGGGCGAATCGACTTTACCGATTCGCCCCACCATTAAGAGAATTCACACAGCATGACTTTATTCGAAGTTTTACTAATAACGAACCTGCCTATTAATAGGCCAGGGTAGTTTTTGTCAAGAGTTGAGCCGTTCAAAAACACGATGTGGTTATGTGTGTATATATATATGTATAACCATCCAATATCTCAAAAACTCAATCAGGTACGCAAAAATTTTAATAACAAACTCTACATAAATTTTGGTTGCGCACAAGACTGTATATTTATTGTGGCGCTTCGATCACGGGATCACTGAAAAATACCGGTTTTGAAAATTTACTGTCGAATTTCACCGATTTCAACTCGTCGAGTAGGCACCAACTTTTTTATTTGGGCCTATTCAGTCATTTGAGCAACATATTTGTGCCTCAGAATCTTTTCAAATATCGCCAATCTCGCACAGAACGTCGCCAAAATTTGTTAGTCCGGCAAAAAAACGCACAAATTCGTCTAAAAGAGTAAATTATTTGGTTGAAGAATAATATGATTCAACTAGAAAAGCCAGCCAGCTAGCTGTAAGGAGACGGTCCATATAGACAAACGTAGTGTTAGTTGGGTCCCTCCTCATTCATTATCATCAACCTACAAACCATTTAAACGGTCCAGTGCTTACAATTCAATTACCCGGCCTCCCATCTAACATAGCAGTGACTGAGTGAGTAACCTTATAGATTATTGTTCATAGGATTCACTGGGAGGAGCTATTCAGCTGGGGGGTAATACATTATAGAAACTTACAGTTGATGTTTGATTACTGTCTGGGTGAGAGTGAGAGAGTAATAAATTTGGCAAGTAATATACAATTCTCTGCAGTTTGGGCTATCCATTCAATAAATAGTAGTAGCTTACTAGGCCCACATGAGTACCAGCAGCTGGTGTTTCTATCGTTGAGTTGATGGCAATTATCGCGTGCTTTAATTTTCGCTCACTCAGGGTACTGGTTTGAGGGGCAGGTCCGATTAAAGCCAGCTTGCTAGCTTTAATCACTTGATCATTCTAGTTCAAAGAATATCTAAATAAACGTTGGTCTGTGACATTGGTCTGTCTAGTACAGTAGTATTTTGCAAAGTCGGCAATGACGTCCAGGTGGGATCGAACTGGAGACCTCCGGGTTGGAAGTCTGACGCTCTAACCTTTCAGCTAGCGGCTCGGGTAAAAGATAGACCTGGAAATACTATCTGATACCTTGTATGTCCGGAATTTACCTCATCATGGCCTTCCATCAGTCAATACCATCATATGCTGCCACTGTGCTCAACCCTACCGTACTTGGCCGTCTTCATAAAAACATGTATATAACCAGCCTGCGTATCAAACTCAACACAGTTTATTTGTACCGTCAACCCACACAAACACGATTGAATCATATAGGCCTAAATCCTCTGATCCTCAACCGGATGTTCCGAGCTATCTAATAACACTTTACTAGAGTATTAGTCGAAATATTAAATAAATTAATATGGGACGAATCGACTTGGAAGGTGGGGCAAATCGACTCGCACCCATCCCATTCCATTCGTCTCGGCGAATTAAAAATATTAATTATCAATTATTAAAGAAAAGGAGCTGGTACAGTGGCTGGTTATTCTAACCAAAACAATATGATATTCAGGAGGTCAAATTAAAGCTTTATTATTGATCAGAAGTGATGATGTAGATTTTTACACTGGGGAGGTTCAAATTTCATTTCATCGAGAGACCAAACCTATCTGGTACCGGTAAAATACCAGTGACAGTCTGTCACTACGCATTTACAGATACATAACTGTAAAGTGAAGTATTAATATACGAACCTTTGAAGTGATGAAAATATTGTTTGAATTCCCGCTGTAACCGCAAGGAGGCCGCTGTTTGAGTCTGGAAGTTAACAGACAGCTCATCGTATAACTCGTCTCTAGTTTCTTCTGCTTTGCCAAGCTTTTGTAGAACCTAATCAATAAAATCAGTAATTACATAATTACGAATGTTTAGATATAGATAAGTAGGTCTGGATGGGATTAAGATAGGATGGGAAGAGAGGATGGGATGGGATTAAAACATAAGGACAATTAAACACAAAATAATCCAAAACGTCTTATCCAAAACTCCAGGCCCAGTACCATCAGCCATCCCCCTTTGCAGAGCTTCGACTACTGGACTACTGCACTACTACTCACTGCTGGACTGTGGCATCACTGCGTCCCATAAATCAGAAACTCAAAGTGACAAAGGATATGCCTAGATAGACTACCTCCTCTCCTACAGCTCCTATACCAAAACTAACTTACCTTTTCCTTCGCCCGAGATGCTTGTTTACGAACAGAAAATTGTAGTTTATTTCCAATACTTTTTTTACTCTCTCGTTCAGGAGTAGCCATTTTGTTAATGAATGAAATGGTACATCAGCTACAGCTACGGTATCGGTATAGGTTGCACATGCGGACATGTAAGCAGCAAGCCGTACGCAGGTACGGTACGGTCAGACGGTACACACACAGTTATACTACCTGACTACTGAGGATGACATGAGACACGTAGTAAATGCAGTAGGCCTACTATTGTGATTGGCAATTACAGAATTACCGGTCCAGCCTTGCAATTATATACTTATATTTATATTAGGCCACATTATATAATATATTAATATTGGTGAAGGAAAAACAAAGATATTTTGATCGCCGACTGCAGCCTCAGTTGATATTACCCCGACAATCGGTAAAGCGTGTGGGAAGACTGAATCAAACCTGAAAGCAGGCAACTGCGCGGAATGTGTGATGCAGCTTATGAAGTTGAGTCCACGTAATCCTAAAGCCTCGCCTCCGGTAAATAAACCGCGACTTTCGTCTTCCAACGGCATCATGGATGGCCCCAATCGAAACCGAACCCTACAGGTTATTGTCTCAGAGAAATCTGGACCGAGGGCCAGCTTGGTTGGGTCTTCCAAATCCTCTAATTTGAAGAATGTAGATCATCCGCTGCCTTCCATTCCTACTGATGGGGTTGTTGTTGCGGTGCTGGAATCTAGTAGTTGTGTGTGCTGCGATATTTGCAAACAGGTCGGGTGCATGCAAAGTGTATCAAACTGTCACCGAGTGACGTTGCAGTCCTATCTAAATGTGATAATGTTAAGATAGTCTGCAATGTGCAATGTACCGGTATGTAATCCACAGTGGAAGGTCAGTCGTCTGAAGAATCCAGTTGCGCTTTCGGATTCGGAGAGTGGTCTGTCAGCAAGTTTTTCCAACGAGTTTTCTTCTAAAGTATTACAAGATATAGAAATACTTAAAGAGAACTCAACGTCAATTCTCGAAAAGGTATCCACAGATCCATGCCAGTCGATGGCACTGATGACGTTAGCCAATCACAAGGTCTGTGGTTGGTTGCCTTGCAGCCTTGCCAGCGGAAAAGCGTGGCACGTGGGTCGAATGCGAAGGAGGGTCTACGAATCAACCAGCGTGTTTCTGAGCTTGAACAAAGGAATGCTCGTGACTCGTGAGCGTAACCTGGTTTTTCACGGTCTGACGGTATTCCTGTTCATAACTCAAAGAACCACAAGGACTGGTTATACCTGTATTGTATACTGCAGACTGCACTATGCACTACGACTGTACGACTACACTCTGACACTACACTCTGCACTCGTACTCGACACTACTGCACTACACACCCAGACTGCAGACAGCCAGATACCAGTCCAGCACTCCATCAGTCTGCCAGTCTAGCTCCACAGCTCAGCAGTCTGCCAGTGCTGCAGTGCCAGTCACCAGGTCACAGTCCAAAGTCCGTCCCGTCTCTGGCTGGACTCCAGACTCTGACGTCTGACTCTGTTCTGTGTCTGTGAGGGTATCATAACATAACAATAATTAGGTTATTCCATTTCCCTGTCCCATGCTGCCATGTCCCCGTCAATCACATTTTGTCACTCTTACAGTCTTACCGGTACCACTTCTCAAGACTTCAGCACTTTCAACTTCACAGTCTTACGGTCTTACCCCAGTACCCACGCACCATGCCTGCATGCCACAAGCTACCAGGCTGCACATTAGGCCTACCCCTACGCCTACCTGCCTACAGTACAGCCTGACTGCCTGACAGCATTCAGGCATTATGGGTAGACCGGGACATAGGCTACCGAAATAGTGATATGCAGATACAGAGATATGGACGAACTGACAAATAAACGGAGAAAGCACAATCAGACAATAGCCTACTGACTGATGTTCACTACTGCTACAGCCAGACAGCTGTACTGTACTCCTGCTAACAACTGAGCAATACCCAATCTGAATAAAACAAACTGAAAGTACTTCGTTTCATTTCTGATCCGGTTTTTCCTGGCGGTATCCCGCGGTATAGCCATCCATATATTACATTGGGGTTGATTATGTTCTACGCACGTCCTTAGACCAGCACCTTAATAAAGATGGGGTGATGATGGTAACACCCGCTACTGGCACAATAAGTAGAGGGAATCCAACAAAGTACCATACTGATACAGTATATAGTTTGTTGATTACTTAGGGGTTACTCTGTCAGAATCACTAGAGAGTGCCCAACGGCTCAGGTGCAGGTTGCTTAGTGTTTTGTAAACTCCAAGAAGACAGAAATCATGACAGTGAACCTAGAAACCACTAAAGAAATGTCTGATCGTAAGGGCATAAGCTCTAGGTACGGCTTGCTAGAGCACGTAGAGCTTGAGCCTCATGTACTACATGTACTTGGGATCATGGATCCGCCGAAAGTCAAGTGAAGACCTTCGGATACGTAGGGGGAAGGCATGGTCAGCGTTAAATTATCTGTCCAGTATTTGGAAGTCCCATAGAAGAAAACGGAACCTTATTACAGTATTAGACATGGAGTGAATAAGCATGGTGGACAGCCCATGAATTTCTTGAGACGTATCTTAAATGATACTGGCCTTGAAGATGCGGATGATCTAGCAAATGTAATGGGTGATACGGAGTTGTGGCGGCGCAATTTTGTCGACAAGCCGGCACAGCATTCTTAATATATATGTAATATATATATAATGCAGCTGCAATGCAGCATGCCGATCGTAGTAGTACAGTAGTGGTACACACACACATAGGCTACACCAATGCAACGATGTTTTATTTAACATTTGGTTATTTTTTTGTTTTATTGCCAATAAACGATTTATGTGATCAAAAGTATATTTTTCCGTTTATTACAAAGAATGAATATTCGCAACCTTATTTTATTGCATGTTAATTGTAATCCCACACATGTATAGACTATTTATTGCCCTATTCTGCAATATACTATTTTCCAGTGTTGGTTTAGCCGTTTTCAAATTATTTCAATTAATATAAAAAAGCCTATGTGGGGGAGACTTGAATCTTTCAATGCTGACTTTTATACCTAGAGAACCAGTATACAACAGGGAATTCCAATTGGGTTGATTGACACTTACACAAACTAGGAATCAACGGCCGTTGAAGCTATCAAGGAAATGTGAATACAATGGAGAAAGCAGCTTGCATTATTATAGCCTTTACTTTAACATTATCTTCCCTGTCTGGTCCATGCAATAACGAGTAACACGTATCTCTTTAGAATTCAAACCAAGCAAACCAACCCTTCCTTTTGATTGATGTGAGCCTGTAAGGGCTCTTATATTTTGTTCCAGAATGACCGCACACAATTTACAGACAATATTTAAATAAACATTAGTTCACAAAACAAATTAAAATATAATTCACCTTGAGAGCATTTCAAATTTGTTTGTATGTTCTGCAATTTTTTTGTGTGCTATTATGTTTAAGTGCCCTGGCAGGAACTGACAGTAGCGGCAGACAGTACCTTCCCTCTTTGCAACTGTGGTTATTACCGGCCGTTAACGTAAATCGGCAAACAGTTTAAGGACAGGTTTGCAGACAGGTTTGCGGACCGGTTTGCGGACCGGTTTGCGGACAGTTTTTACGGACAGGTTTGCGGACAGGTTTTACGGACAGGTTTGCAGACAGGTTTACGGACAGGTTTGCGGACAGGTTTTACGGGCACGTTTGCTGACTGACAGGTTTGCGGAGAAGTTTTAGGACAGGTTTGCTGACAGGTTCACGGAGGGAGACGTTTGCAGACAGGTTTTACCGACAGATTTAGATATGGTCATTGCTTTGAATTCGTGTTACCATAGCAACCGGTTGTCATTTCAAGGACGAATGCACCTACGGTCAGGGGAACAACACTGACCGGCTTTCCAATGGTCAGTATAATGACAAATTTAGTCATTAGCTTTTGAAGCCTTTAAACAATTTAAACCAATTTATTGCCGCTCCTTATCACTTTAAATTAAATTCTCGTGGTATGTTTACTGACATTGTATGCAAAATTGTATCGCATTTTATTCGGATTTCTTATTTAGCGACCCAAGTAGAAGTAACTGAAGTTTTATTTAGTTTATGTACGTACGTTTCTATGTTTTACATTACTTAGGATTGGACAAGTCACTGTAAAAAATAAAAAATTTGCTTAATTTTTATTATGGAAAAGAACAAAAGCATCAATACACCATGTTAAGGGCGTTTCCTTTAAATGTTTGTGGCGAAATTGATCCACTCTGTGTCTACGCGGATATGTATGTAGTCCATGTATATGTGTTTGTTTAAGTGCAATATGCTTTTTTAACCCATGTTCTTGTTTTATATACCTGATCATAATCCGAGAAATTTATATACCGATAACTCGATATTAAATAATACGATGGCCCAAGAAAGTTTTACGCATCAAATGGCTAGAACCGAAGCCCGTCAAGCGGTAAAAGTGGGAGAGATCGTCAAGTTCAATGGAGATGAGATGAAATGGTTACCTTTTAATGAATATTACAAAGATAACATACAGAACTCTGTGCTATCTAACGGAGAGAAACTTAGATTCCTCATCGAGTGCTTGGAAGGATCTCCCAAGTTAATGGCGTTAAAGTTTATTGGACATCCAGATGGATTAAGACAAGTTTGGGATACACTGAACATCAGGTATGGTAATAGGACTAACATAGCTAGGTATTTATATGCGAAATTAATGGCGCCCCGAAAGTTTCTTAGCAGCGGGATTATAGAGTTTTCCGACGAGATTCAGGAGATCTGTAGACAACTAGATTGGTTAGGTAAGTCTCATGAATACCAGAATTCTATGGTTGTAGGAGCCTTAGCATCTACTTTGCCCAAGGGTGGAGTAGGTACACGCTGGGACAAGAAAGTGTTATATATGATGGAACAACAACGAAGACACCCTACCATGGCTGATCTCATGTCATTCTTAGATGGAGAGGTAAAATTGCAGCTCCTAAAACAGTCCAGAGAGAAGACACCGGAAAATAAGGTAGGTGAGAAACCAGTTTCTAGGAGAAAAGTAGTACCAGTGTGTTATACAGACGACGGCGAAAGCCAGGCTTCTCAAGAGGAAGACAGCGGGAAAGACACTGACAGATCTTACTATGACAACAAAGCGACTAAGGACGTAAGTAAATTCAAGTCTCGAACCAATGACAGGAGAGAACAGGTAAGAAAAACTCCTCCTACGTCTCCTAAGAGAATTCATGTAAGAAAGCCCGAGGAAAGAACGAGTGTGCACGGCGTTGCCCAGGGTGGGGTAAGTAACATCAAACCAAAATGTGTGCTGTGCGACGGGCCCCACCGTTTAAGTGCGTGTGATGAATTCATGAGGAAATCATTAAAGGATAGACGGGAATTCATGTGGGATAAGCGGTTGTGTTATAATTGCCTCAGACAAGGACACCAATGGCGAACCTGTTACTCCGACGCAAGGTGTGCGAAGTGCGGCGCAAAACATCATATCTTGTTGAACACTGAATTCGAACGAAACAGCTCGAGTCAGGTAAGTGAGTCCGAACTACATGTCCAATTCAGTGATGTGAACGACACTGACCAAAGTTCTGAGATGGAAGGATTCTATACGGACGAATTCTCCGACGAAAACGAATCCTGTTACCAGATAAATACCGCAGTGTATTGAGCACTTACATATGAAAAGGATACCAACAGTGAGCTCCCCCTAACTACTTCTGACCGACAACCATCTTGGAAAGCACCAACTTCCAATGTAGGAATCCGAGAATTTCCCGTAGTGCAGTTGAGGGTCCACGGACCTGAAAGGAGTTATATAGTGAACGCCCTCCTTGACTCCGGTAGCACAGGAACATTCATCGACAAAGAACTAGCCGAAGACATCTTTTCTGGACAACCCAAGTTCCGAACTAAGTTAAACATGTCAGGAATTGTGCAGGTTTGGAAATCTACAGAAATAGCAGATTATTATGTAGGTGCGTTGTCCACCCCCCAGGATGAACTAGGAGAACACAGTATAAGGTCAGTAAAAATGGTGGCGATAAAGAACTTCGCTACCAGCCAAGTAGAACCTTATAACTGGGATGAGGATGATTTCACCCAGCAGCTCAAGATACCTAGATTCAACACAGACTACCCTGGAGTGCAAATACTCATCGGCCAAAATGCGCATGAGGCGCTTGAGACATTAGAGAAACGGCCTGCTCAACCGCAGCCCCTACAAACCTATGCGGTAAGAACTAGAGTAGGTTGGTACTTTACTGGCCCTTCCCGTAGAACTCTCATGGAAAGGTTACCAAAAGAACGGGTATACCAAGTAAGTGAATGGGAAGCGGAGAGCAGTGAAGTTGACGACCCAACTGAGGGAACACCATACTCCTCAGATAATGATGATATTAACTCCAATGTAGATCAATGGAGACATTGCCCCGAGACGATTAATCTAGCCGACATCGCTTCCAGAGGAGCAACTCCTCAAGAACTGACAGATACTCCAGACTGGTTAGGTGGACCCGACTTCCTAAGTAAAGAAGATGAATGGCCTCCCCATCTTACCACGGCTGAGATTAGACAATCCAAGGGAGCGGAGAAAGTCAAACCTAAAACCCGGACGAGTAAATCAAGGTTATTTAAACCCGTGATAGATCTGTCTGTACTACACATTGCCAGGGACGACACTGTGGATCTAAACTCCCCCACCGCGAACCGATCTGTTGTGGAGATCAGAGAGAGAGACTGGAGATCTGGAACACCAGACGTCTCGCCGGGACTCTCACCTCTCCTGCCGGGAGCGATGGACCACTATAGATCCTGGAATCGGTTTTGTAAGGCCGTCGTGTATTTGAAGCGATGTTTCTATCGTCACTATTCCAGGACGAAGAGGAAACCTGGAATTGTATTCGAAACACAACAACTCAATCGCCCAGTTGGTCGTTTATGTTTACTGGAAAGAGGCCGAGAACTGTCCGGAAACTATGGAAGGCAAGATACTCTTCCCACGACCACCTCCCTAATCCAACAAATATCTAGGGACTCCCCAACGTAACAGCGTCTGGAGTGGGTGTGTGACTATATTATTTTATATTTGTTTTTATTATTTTATATTTATGTATGTATTATTATGTAATTTTATTATAATCGTTTTCTTTAATTTTATTTAGTAGAATGTTATTTTAGCGATTATCTAGTAGATTAGTGCAATATATATTCGCGTTTATTACTTAATTACTTATATATTATATATTTAGTGCGACGGCGAGAAATAATTATTTTTCTCTTTCCTAACTGTCCGTATTACATTACAAATACGTAACTACAGTAAGATGAAATATCCGTACTTATTAAAGTACAATAAAGCTCCTACTATATTCAAGTATTATTGGTAAAGTAGAGTATTAGGAATGCAAAATTCAGATCCTCGTGTCTCGGCTAAACCAAGCTCTGGGTAGACCTTGGAAACGACTTGCCTCTTCTCACTGACATTGCTTCTTGCGATATTGCTCTCATACCATATATTAAATAATACATATAGTAGCGTGATGTCCCTTTAACAGTAGCGTACAACGCAAATAAATCTGTTAAACCCTTTGACCATCTGTAATTCTAGTCGATTAAGATATCGCGGCACCCACCGATATACTTGAAAGACAAAATTCTAGAATCAGTGGTTAACGTCCCCAGACAAGTTCTGGAATAAACCGGTGCCCATCTTAAATATTAATTATTAATATTTATAAAGTCTGTCAAATTCAGATCCTTTAAAATTCTAGTCAATTAAGATATCGTAGCACTTACCGATACTCTTAAAAAGACAAATTTCCTAGAATCAAGGATCCCAGTCCCCAGACATGCTCTGGAATAAAATTGTGTCTATTTAATGTTAAATAATAAAATTTACGGGAATAAATTTAAATTCATCTTTTAATGAATTTGATAAATTGTCATTTTTATACAATTTATAACATTCCCAAAATTCCATAAATTAATAGATCATGGGAGCGGAGATTCACCCTATTAAGTATATTAGTGTGCGAGAATCTCCAATATATAGTCAATAGCCGATAAAATTCATAAAATCATGTATAAAGAGGAATATTGACAATTAAAGAATTACTATTAAATAGCATCCCAGATCTGTATGCATGAGAATTACCCTAATTCTACTGCTAGCTTTCCATAATGTCACCATGGCAACAACCACGCTAGAATTAGAAGTGAGTTAAAAGAACAATAAAGGCTTGCCCCATTGAATAGCATAAGGAATAAATAGCATACTGCTAGTATCCCAGGATACCCAATAATAACGTGGCATTCTGGAAGGCACTTGACTAACGGACAAATGGCCCGAATGTGTGCGGTTTGTGACAGTTGTGTGGAATTTGTGTGTTTATAGGTGAATGTTACTACTAAAGTGTGTTTACAGTAGCGAGTCGCAATTGTGAAAGTAGCCCTAACTCTCCAGTAAGAACCTGAAGTAAATCTAAGCCTTTGGGACGGACGGTGGAGTGACTCGCGCTGGTTGTTGTGGTCGTTGTGCAGCTACTACGTTGGCGATAGGCACATCGGCGAAAGTACACCAGCGCTGAGGATCTTGCGCTGTCCGGGGGCCGAGAGGGGTAGGCAGCGACGCCCGCTAGCCTAATTATAACTAATTATAATATTGATAAACTCATATAGCAGCTATGACTGAGTTGATAGAAGATGATCTTGGTATCAGGGAGAAATATACTCTACCGTTGCAAGCGTTTATTGATAGCTTGATACGCAGCGACGCTAGTCCAACTACTACGGAGGACGATGGTCGTTATATCGAACCGCCGATGTCCCAGGAGCAACTTACGCGTGAATTGGACTATCGAAAATTCACTGCTCGCTATACGCATCGTAATGGTACGCATATGGACTTCTTAACTACTGGTCATCCTATCGATTTACACGATACGGACGATGTCGACACCGAAAGGGAAATGGTACTATTTAAATATCCTACCCAGCGGAGTCGGAACGATAAACTGAAAATAGAATGCGAAAATTCTATTCGAAATCGACTCGAAAGAGAAGACGTTAAAGAACCGGATAAACGCAGTAACTCCAACGTATATTTGGAATTCTTGAGAGAAACGTTGTAAAACCGAATAAATATCACCCGCGTTTCCCCTACAAGACGTGCGTCTTTGGTATTATTGCGATGAATGCCCAAGACCCAACCAACAAACGGAAAGACATAAACATCCGCGGAGACGTTGCTTTAAACACGGTTTTACTCGCTATATTTACGGGAGTTTCGAGCGAAACTTGTTCGATGTATCACCTACGCTCGCTCGATTCAAACGATCCTTAAATAAACCTATGATCAGAGTTCCGGAATACTCGGTCAGACCTCCTCATTCCCTAGTTAGACCTCAGACTCTTGATCCTAATAGTATCACGGATCCTCCCGAACTGTACTCACTGTTCAAAGATCTAGTGTTACCCGAACAGTTAGTCGGTGGCACTCCGGTTGTGGGCTCCCTAAATATTCGCCCATCTTACCTAGCCGGATTGGGACGCGGACATCTAATATCGCCATTCAACCGTATCATCGTCCCTGTTTAACCCGATACAACCTGTCACCGAGGCGGAGGAGAGAGTTGTACGAAACGTGTTGGACACTATTCGTCAAAAGATCGGAAAAGGAACCTACAATTGTTTAGAGAAACGTAAATTGCAGCAGCAAGTCCAAGCGGTAAACGAATTAGCTTTATCTCAGTTCGATCAGGAAATTCAGAATCTCTAAGAAGATATCGAACTTGGACGACCCTATTCTCTGCAAGAGTTTTGGACGAACGCATCCAACGATAAGCGGAGGAAAATCAGCTCGAGGAGAAGCATATCGAAATGGACGAGACATCGACAGTAACCCTAAACCTTCCGATGCAATTGTATTGCACCCTTTACCCAGGAGTTATAGCCCTCCTAGTAAAGTGGCTCGCCCCAAAGAGAAAAGGACTCTTGCTAGCCTCAAAAAACTGCGTAAACGCCGTCCGCGCAAGAAAGACTAACTGTTTAGAGTATTTTTATATTTTAGAAACTGTGATTTTGTATATTTTATAGACTCAAATCCCATTTTCTGGGAGCGGTGTAAAGGCTTTTGCGGAATTAGCTAGTTATTTTCCCCGCAAAGTACTCTGTAGTTGTTTTAACGGACATAAAAAGCCGTTTCCTTACTGTACCGGTGTTTTAGTGGACATAAAAAGCCATTTCTTCTGTATGTGTACTTTAGCGGACATAACTAGCGATTTCATGTCGCAATAAGCCAAATACTCTAAACATCGGAACTCAGATGACGACATCTATCAGCTGTGTCCACGTGTAACTTTTTCTTTGTTCTTTGTTCGTTCTTTGTTCGGTCGACCAATCAGAGCGGTTTTCACTCTGTGTTGGACATTGTATGCAGAGGCTCACGCAATTCAGTCAGTGTGTGTATCTTTCTAAGCCCAGAACACCGGCTTAGGATTCTTCTGTACTTCTGTGGAAGTTTCAGACTTTAGCCAAACATTAGTAGGCTTTGGTCATAGAAACGTATAACTGTTATCTAATCACATATCAAACCAAAACATATTGTCACACTACAAACACCGCATTTTTACCGCTATTGACTGTCGGTTATTGTTCGCGCTTTTAAGACCTTTGGCAGTTTAACCCGCCAAATCTATATGTCTTCTAGGTTATAAATTGACTTTAGCCTATGACAAGTATTTGAGACAAATAAATCCAACATTAGCCGAAGCCAGTCTATGCGCGACCATTCACCCGCTGGATATACCCGGGAGACTGGATTCGGATGCTTTAATTTGATTGCGGTGCAGGCCTACCGTACTATTCGATTGATCGTTAATATATAATCTCTGACAAATATTATTCACTTTCGGGAAATATTAGCAGTTCCTTTAGGACGTGGCGCTCTATCTATATAAACAGAGCTATGGCTTACACTAAACACAACGAATGGATTATAAGTTACACATAAGGCGCATTCTTTAGGAGATGCTTTGTTACGCGGACAAGCACATACAGACTATTGCACACCGCTGCACACTGAATTGCCGATAGTCACTGATTTTAATCATATATAAAGAGAATAGCAACCGGCATTTGTAGGGCCTATAAAATAGCATTCAATTCACTACAAACCACGATAATATAAGCCGCAATTGCTATATGTAGCCGGTCTCTCTAACCTTAGTGTATCAACAAGATCGGGGTTTCTGATCGTTTATAGTTATTCTCCAAATAACAATATGCAAACGAATGATACATTTAATAACAAACAGCAAATAGCAGTAAATAATGTGCAATATACCGTACCGTAGGCTGTACGGTTAAATAATACCAGTACCGTGCCACTGCGGTAACAGTTATGTGTTCTTATAATTAAAGACGTTCTAATGTTGGAATAATTCAGAAATATTCCACGGCCGATGTTTCTAGGCTCTGGAAAAACCAACACACTGAACCCTGTGAGCTGCTGCAGGTAGATTTCAACACAGAAAGGAAAAGCTCTCATTGGCAGAGTTCCATATTCCACAGGTTCCAAATCGTCCAAAATGCCAAACCACCCTAGCCTTTGCAGCCAATTACATTGATTTAGCCAACATAAGGCTGAATTGCTCTGCTTGGTTGACCTTGCTCTGGTTGGTTGATCGAACCCAACAAAGAGGCCGTCGCTAGGCAAATCAGCCAATCAGCCGGTAGCTTTCATCCTTTGAGTTAGGGAGCTTTTCTTTAGAGTATTTGAGCGCATTAAGGGAAACTGGATTGCGAAGCAAAAGGGCCAGTTATATCCCGCAAAAGCTTTTACACCGCTCCCAGAAAATGGGATTTAATTCTATAAAATATAAAAAATCACAGTTTCTAAAATATAAAAATACTCTAAACAGTTAGTCTGTCTTGCGTGGACGGCGTTTACGCAGTTTTTTAAAGCTAGCAAGAGTCCTTTTCTCTTTGGGGGGGAGCCACTTTACTAGGAGGGCCATAACTCCTGGGTGAAGCGTGCAATATGATTGCATCATAAGGTGTAGGATTATGGTCGGGGTATCCGCCGTTTCGATATGCTTCTCCTCGAGCTGATTTTCCTCCGCTCGTAGCTGGATACGTTCATCCAAAAACTCTCGCAGAGAATAGGATCGTCCAAGTTCGATAACTTCTTAGAGATTCTGGATTTCCCGATCGAACTGAGATATAGTTACTTTGTTTACCGCTTGGACTTGCTAGTGCAATTTACGTTTATCTGAACAAGCATAAGTTATTTTTCTGATCTTTGCAGAATAGCGTCTAACTCATTTGGTACAACGCTCTCCGCCACTTTGGTGACAGGTTATATCGTGTTAAGCCGGGACGATGGTAAGGGTTAAACGGCGATATTAAATGTCCGCATCCCAATCCGGCTAGGTATGATGGGCTAATATCTAGGAAGCCCACAACCGGGGTGCCACTGACTAATTGTTCAGGTAACACTAGATCTTTGAGCAGTGAGTACAGCTCGGGAGGATCCGTCATACTAATAGGATCAAGAGTCTGAGGTCTCACTAGGGAATGAGGAGGTCTGGTCGAGTATTCCGAAACTCTGATCATAGGTTTATTTAAGGATCATCTGAGTCGAACGAGCGTAGGTGATACATCGAACAAATTTCGCTCGAAACTCTCGTAAATATAGCGAGTAAAACCGTGTTTAAAGCAACGTCTCCGCGGATGTTTATGTCTTTTCGTTTGTTGGTTGGGTCTTGGGCATTCATTGCAATAATACCAAAGACGCACGTCTTGTAGGGGAAACGCAGGTGATCGTTCTCCAGTTTTACAATATTCCTCCATCTGTTCGAAGCTATCCGGTACAACAGGTAGCGGTCGATCGGCGGTAAGATACATCATAGTGGAATAGAGCCGTTTGAGTTCTACCATGCGGTCATGATGTATAATGTTTTATAGACACCCTTTTGGTGTCTATATCGTTCGTATCGTGTAGGTCGATAGGATGACCAGTAGTTAAGAAGTCCATATACATACCATTACGATGCGTATAGCGAGCGGTAAATTTTCTACAGTCCAACCCACGCGCAAGTTGCTCCCGGGAGATTGGCGGTTAGATATAACGACCATCGTCCTCCGTAGTCGTTGTACCAGCATCGCCGCGTATCAAGCTATCAACAAACGCTTGTAAAGGTAGAGTATATCGCTCCCTGATACCAAGATCATCATCTATCAACTCAATCATATCTGCTATATAAGTTTATCCATATTATAATGAGTATATTTAGGCGAGCGGGCGTCGCTGCCTACCCCTCTCTGCCCCCGGACAGTGCGAGATCCTCAGCGCTGGTGTACTTTCGCCGATGTGCCTATCGCCAACGTCGTAGCTGCACAACGACTACAACAACCAGCACGAGCCACTCCACCGTCCGTCCCAAAGGCTTAGATATACTTCAGGTTCTTACTGGAGAGTTAGGGTTACTTTCACAATTGCGACTCGCTACTGTAAACACACCTTAGTAGTAACATTCACCTACAAACGCACAAATTCCACGTAACTGTCACAAATGGTACACATTCTATCACACATTCGGGTCATTTGTCCGTTAGTCAAGTGCCTTCCAGAATGTCACTTTATTTATTATGTATCCTTGGATACTAGCGGTGTGCTATTTATTCCGTATGCTATTCAATGAGCAAGCTTTTTATTGTTCTGTTAACTCGCTTCTAATTCTAGCATGGTTGTTGCCATGGTGACATTATGGAAAGCTAGCGGTAGAATTAGGGTAATTCTCATGCATACAGATCTGGGATGCTATTTAATAGTAAGTCTTTAATGGTCAATATTTCTCTTTATACATGATTTTATGAATTTTATCGGCTTTTGACTCTATATTGGAGATTCTCGCACACTAATACACTTAAGAGGTGAATCTCCGCTCCCATGATCTATTAATTAATGGAATTTTGGGAATGTTATAAATTGTGTAAAAATGACAATTTATTAAATTCATTAAAATATATGAATTTAAATTTATTCCCGTAAATTTATTATTTAATATTAAATAAACACAATTTTATTCCAGAACAAGTCTGGGGACTGGGATCCTTGATTCTAGGAATTTTGTCTTTTTAAGAGTATCGGTAAGTGCTACGATATCTTAATCGACTAGAATGTTAAAGGATCTAAAATTTGACAGATTTTGTAAATATTAATAATTAATATTTAGGATGGGCACCAGTTTATTCCAGAACTTGTCTGGGGACGTTAACCACTAATTCTAGAATTTTGTCTTTCAAGTATATCGGTGGGTGCCGCGATATCTTAATCGACTAGAATTGCAGATGGTCAAAGGGTTTAACAGATTTATTTTGCGTTTTACGCTACTGTTAAAGGGACATCACGCTACTATATGTATTATTTAATATACGGTATGAGAGCAATATCGCACGAAGCAATGTCAGTGTGAAGAGGCAA
The DNA here is from genome assembly GCA_032718475.1 of Nemertoderma westbladi. Taxonomy (NCBI): domain Eukaryota; kingdom Metazoa; phylum Xenacoelomorpha; order Nemertodermatida; family Nemertodermatidae; genus Nemertoderma; species Nemertoderma westbladi. The sequence goes on along the minus strand of JAUCBJ010000939.1, from coordinate 23,728 downwards.
GTCGTTTCCAAGGTCTACCCAGAGCTTGGTTTAGCCGAGACACGAGGATCTGAACTTTGCATTCCTAATACTCTGCCTACCAATAATACTTAAATATAGTAGTGGCTTTATTGTACTTTAATAAGTACGGATATTTCATCTTACTGTAGTCACGTATTTATAATATGATACGGACAGTAAGGAAAGAGAAAAAGAATTATTTCTCGCCGTCGCACTAAATATAATATATAAGTAATTAAGTAATAAACACTAATATATTGCACTAATCTACTAAATAATCACTAAATAACATTCTACTAAATAAAATTAAAGAAAACGATTATAATAAAATTACATAATAATACATACATAATATAAAATAATAAAATAAATATAAAATAATGTAGTCACACACCCACTCCATATGTTATTACGTTATGGAGTCCCTAGATATTTGTTGGATTAGGGAGGTGGTCGTGGGAAGAGTATCTTGCCTTCCATAGTTTCCGGACAGTTTTCGGTCTCTTTCCAGTAAACATAAACGACCAGCTGGGCGATTGAGTGGTTGTGTTACTTTCTCCGCTCCCTTGGCCTGTCTAATCTTCGCCGGGTTAAGATGGGGAGGCCATTCATCTTCTTTACTTAGGAAGTCGGGTTCACCTAACCAGTCTGGAGTATCTGTCAGTTCTTGAGGAGTTGCTCCTCTGGAGGCGATGTCGGCTAGATTGATCGTCTTGGGACAATGTCTCCATTGATCTACATTGGAGTTGATGTCGTCATTATCTGAGGAGTATGGTGTTCCCTCAGTTGGGTCGTCAACTTCACTGCTCTCCACTTCCCGTTCACTTAATTGATATACCTGTTCTTTTGGTAATCTTTCTATAAGAGTTCTACAAGAAGGGCCAGTAAAGTACCAACCTACTCTAGTTCTTCCCGCATAGACTTGTAGTGGTTGCGGTTGAGCAGGCCGTTTCTCCAATGTCTCGAGCGCTTCATGCGCATTTTGACCGATGAGTATTTGGACTCCAGGGTAATCGGTGTTGAATCTAGGTATTTCAAGCTGCTGGGTGAAATCGTCCTCATCCCAGTTATAAGGTTCCACTTGGCTGGTCGCGAAGTTCTTTATCGCTACCATTTTTACTGACCTTATGCTGTGTTCTCCTAGTTCATCCTGGGGGGTGGACAACGCGCCTACATAATAATCCGCTATTACGGTAGATTTCCAAACCTGCATAATTCCTGACATGTTTAGCTTAGTTCGGAACTTGGGTTGTCCAGCAAAGATGTATTCGGCTAGTTCTTTGTCGATGAATGTTCCTGTACTACCGGAGTCAAGGAGGGCGTTCACTACATAACTCCTTTTAGGTCCGTGGACCCTTACCTGGACTACAGGAAATTCTCGGATTCCTACATTGGAAGGTGGCGCTTTCCAAGATGGTTGTCTGTCAGAAGTAGTTAGGGGGAGCTCACTGTCGGTTTCCTTCTCATACGTAAGTGCTCGATACACTGCGGTATTTATTAAGTAACAGGATTCGTTTTCGTCTGAGAATTCGTCCGTATAGAATCCTTCCATTTCAGAAATTTGGTCGGAGAATTCGTCCGTATAGAATCCTTCCATCTCAGAACTTTGGTCAGTGTCGTTCACATCACTGAATTGGACATGTAGTTTGGACTCACTTACCTGACTCGGGCTGTTTCTTTCGAATTCGGTGTGCAACAAAATATGATGTTTCGCGCCGCACTTCGCACACCTTGCGTCGGAGTAACAGGTTCGCCGTTGGTGTCCTCGTCTGAGGCAATTATAACACAACCGCTTATCCCACATGACTTCACGTCTATCCTTTAATGATTTCTTTAGGAATTTATCACACATATTCAAACGGTGGGGCCCGTCGCACAACACACATTTGGGCTTGATGTTACTTACTTTAACATGTGCTGTGTGGTGCACGCTCGTTCTTTCCTCGGGCTTTCTCACCTGAATTCTCTTGGGAGACGTAGGAGGAGTTTTTCTTACCTGTTCTCTCCTGTCATTGGTTCGAGACTTGAATTTACTTACCTGTTCTTTAGGCGTTTTATTGACATAATAAGATCTTTCAGTGTCTTTCCCGCTATCCTCTCCTTGAGAAGTCTGGCTTTCGCTGTCGTCTGTATAACACACTGGTATTACCTTTCTCCTAGAGACGGGTTTCTCACTTACCTTGTTTTCCGGTGTCTTCTCTCTGGACTGCTTTATGAGCTGTAATTTCACTTCGAAATCCAAGAATGACATGAGATCAGCCATGGTAGGGTCTCGTTGTTGTTGTTCCATCATATATAACACTGTCTTGTCCCAGCGTGTACCTACTCCACCCTTTGGCAGAGTTGATGCTAAGGCTCCTACAACCATAGAATTCTGGTATTCATGAGACTTACCTAACCAATCTAGCTGTCTACAGATCTCCTGAATTTCGTCGGAAAACTCTATAATCCCGCTGCTAAGAAACTTTCGGGGCGCCATTAATTTTGCATACAAATACCTAGCTATGTTAGTCCTATTACCATACCTGATGTTTATTGTATCCCAAACTTGTCTTAATCCATCTGGATGTCCAATAAACTTTAACGCCATTAACTTGGGAGATCCCTCCAAGCACTCGATGAGGAATCTCAGTTTTTCTCCGTTAGATAACACGGAGTTCTGTATGTTATCTTTGTAATATTCATTAAAAGGTAACCATTTCATCTCATCTCCATTGAACTTGATGATCTCTCCCATCTTTACCGCTTGACGGGCTTCGGTTCTAGCCATTTGACGCGTAAAACTTTCTTGGGCCATCGTATTATTTAATATCGAGTTATCGGTATATAAATTTCTCGGATTATTATCAAGTCTATAGGGAATATCACTGTCAACAGGTTTATAATTACCCTTAATAGGGTTTACTATAGGAGTTTCTACTTCACTAACACTAACAGTATAGATGCGTGTAGGCTCCACACCTTGCGCATGAAATACTTCAGACCTAACAGGTTGACACATTGTTACAGAGGGTGGTGGTATACCCTGTTGTAAATTTACTAACTTATCGCGTTCTAACGCGATACTTTGCTGCACTTCTTGCAACGCTAACCTACCCTCTCTTACTGCTCCCTTTAACTGCTGAACAGTCCCTTCCAACTCCCGGACCTGCTGGGAGGAACATTTACAATGTTCCCTCAGCTGCCCGAGCAGGAGACCCATCTCCCGTCGTCCCTCAGCTACCCACTCGACCGCCGAAGCGGGAGTCACCAACGTAGTAGCGGGCAAGCGAGAGACGACGGGCAATAAATTCTTAATATCTCGCTCGGCGTCCAGGATGGGTTCGGACTCGGGAACAGTCCTACTGGGCACAGGTAGTTTCGTGCTGTGCAAAGGGAGTTTAGAGGTAGGTTCTGGGAGTACAGGTGTCTCTATCACCGCAGGGGTGGCTTTGAGAACAGGCCTAATTATTTCAGGCTCATCTACTATAGTAGGGAGTCTTTCTACTGTAATAATTTGGTCTGTGGGTTCTGTACTACCTAAGTCTGTGCTAGCTAGTCTCACCGCAGGAGGCAAATTAGGTAACTTCGGACAGTGTGGCATTCTTCTACGCCTGCTTGAACGAGATTTATTACCTCTACTTTCGGGATCTCTTATATCACCTTCATCGGAGGAGGCAAATAACTGTCTTCTGGTTTGTCTCCTCAAGTCTGCTTCTGCCACTGCCTCTGCCGCTTTTCTTTCCGCTTCTGCCGCTGCTACTTTTCTTTCTGCTTCTGCAGCTGCCGCTGCTGCTGCTTTTCTGTCTTCTATCCTTTCAAGACACTGTCCAAGTCGAAGACTCATTCTAACACCTTTCAAAAGACTATCTGACAGTGCCCGTTTTGTGTCAGATATGTTTGATTGTACAGTTGAATGCCTACTGCTATATTACAGTTAAAGCAAGTTTAGTAATTCAGTATCACTGTTAGCCTAGTAATTAATTACCGATATCGTTACTCTATGTAACGTGATATATATACAATATATTAGAATACTGGTATGCTTATAGTATATATAAGTATTATTACAGACTAGGTTTGTCACAGAATACCGGTATGCAGCTTACACTTATAATATATATATATAAGTATAATTACAGACTAGAATCAATTACAGAATACCGGTATAATTTCAGCCTAAAATTTATAGAAATAAATATAATAAGCCTATTGTAAATACCGGTATGTCAATTATTTTAGAATAATTGAATTTCTGAAATTTTAGGGGTTACTTGGTTACTTTAACTTACTTTATTACCGTTATTTGAGCAGTAGTCCAACTGATATTGAGACCTAGTTGTTGTATGGCAGGCCTACTATTTATAAATCGTTTGAGTTGATTTATAATATATATACCCGTTAAAATGGGTTTTTGTCAATATTTGAAATAAATTTTATTATTTCTGGGGGAGTCACTACACAGAAGCTGTGTGCTCTCAGTGGAGTGCTACTTGTTGGACACTAAAACAAATAATTCTAATTTACCTAAGTTACTTAATACTACAAATTACGTACAATTCGGGTTGAGATTACAATCTCTAAATAAACACAAAAATTTACAAGTACGAATTTTTTAGGGTGATTTTACAAGAATTCTACAAACCAGCCTAACAAAGGGTTAGAATACCTGGTTATTACAACGGACAGGGTACTACGGTATTTGAAAATAATAAGTAGTAGTAAATATACTGCGTTGTCCAGATAGGAAAATACCACCGTCTGACGACCTATAGCCATATCGCTATAGGTACTACATTATGTATCACGGAGTGTCCCTACCTAGAAGTTAATTACCGCGGTCTACCAGAACCAATGTGCCTATTAACCACTTTACAACACAAATATACTGCCCACACACTAATCACCTTCGGAAAGTACTGTACACTAAACCCTAAATTAGGTACAAGTACTTGTACAACAAATAATCAGTAGTTAAAAATACTTGAACAGTTAAAAGAACCACGGTATCTGCCGGAGTGACCAAAGCATAAAATCTCCAGTCTTTACCTACGCCGAGCAGCCCTGATGTAGTACCGGGGTTAGTTTAACTATAACGGTATGTATAACAAACACAATTACTGTAGGAATAAACTTGGGGATATGAATGTTGCGAATAATCGCATAAACTCTGAATAATAAATATTACGCTACGCGTACAGACTATTCAAACAAAATGCAGACCAAATACTGACAGACTACTATCAAGCCTAAACAAACTACGGTATATGCAGACTCCGAAATGATTAGTTAGTATGCGTTCTAACCTAGTAGTACGACTTATTCTTTCACAGGGGGTTTACCTCACAGCACTTGAAGCCCCTACGTTCCCAACTAGCACTTTATCGGACAGATGCTCTACACACACCGAAATTTCCTCAAACCCAACAACAGCCAGACAACTATCCAGCCTACAAATTATCTAAATAAAATTATACGCTACCCGTACAGACTACACAAACAAAGTACAGACCAAACGATGGCAGACTACTATCAAGCCCAAATACACTACAGTATATGCAGACTCCGAAATGATTAGTTAGTATGCGTTCTAACCCAGTAGTACGACTTATTCTTTCACAGGGGGTTTACCTCACAGCACTTGAAGCCCCTACTTTCCTAACTAGCACTTTATCGGACAGATGCTCTACACACACTACAATCCGTTCAGACTTAACAACAGTTAGACAACAGTCCAGCCTACAAATTATCTGTACAATCTGAGCAGGCTTACACGCCTTTTGCTCAATATTAGCCTACTAGTAAATAAAACTGACAGAAATAAGTAAACCATGCAAAGGAATAAGGGGTGATCAATCCCTAATCCCCTAACAGCCTACAATATACAATATATCACAATCGAAATAATACTGCTATACCTGTACTGTAAGTAAGTACCGGTCCGGATGATCAGGCAGTCAGGCCTACTGGTTACCGGTCGACCGGTACTATCAACTTGATTGCTTACGCCGCAATCAAGAAGCAATAACTGTTACTGTTCGCGCTTTTAAGACCTTTGGCAGTTTAACCCGCCAAATCTATATGTCTTCTAGGTTATAAATTGACTTTAGCCTATGACAAGTATTTGAGACAAATAAATCCAACATTAGCCGAAGCCAGTCTATGCGCGACCATTCACCCGCTGGATATACCCGGGAGACTGGATTCGGATGCTTTAATTTGATTGCGGTGCAGGCCTACCGTACTATTCGATTGATCGTTAATATATAATCTCTGACAAATATTATTCACTTTCGGGAAATATTAGCAGTTCCTTTAGGACGTGGCGCTCTATCTATATAAACAGAGCTATGGCTTACACTAAACACAACGAATGGATTATAAGTTACACATAAGGCGCATTCTTTAGGAGATGCTTTGTTACGCGGACAAGCACATACAGACTATTGCACACCGCTGCACACTGAATTGCCGATAGTCACTGATTTTAATCATATATAAAGAGAATAGCAACCGGCATTTGTAGGGCCTATAAAATAGCATTCAATTCACTACAAACCACGATAATATAAGCCACAATTGCTATATGTAGCCGGTCTCTCTAACCTTAGTGTATCAAGAAGATCGGGGTTTCTGATCGTTTATAGTTATTCTCCAAATAACAATATGCAAACGAATGATACATTTAATAACAAACAGGAAATAGCAGTAAATAATGTGCAATGTACCGTACCGTAGGCTGTACGGTTAAATAATACCAGTACCGTGCCACTGCGGTAACAGTTATGTGTTCTTATAATTAAAGACGTTCTAATGTTGGAATAATTCAGAAATATTCCACGGCCGATGTTTCTAGGCTCTGGAAAAACCAACACACTGAACCCTGTGAGCTGCTGCAGGTAGATTTCAACACAGAAAGGAAAAGCTCTCATTGGCAGAGTTCCATATTCCACAGGTTCCAAATCGTCTAAAATGCCAAACCACCCTAGCCTTTGCAGCCAATTACATTGATTTAGCCAACATAAGGCTGAATCGCTCTGCTTGGTTGACCTTGCTCTGGTTGGTTGATCGAACCCAACAAAGAGGCCGTCGCTAGGCAAATCAGCCAATCAGCCGGTAGCTTTCATCCTTTGAGTTAGGGAGTTTTTCTTTAGAGTATTTGAGCGCATTAAGGGAAACTGGATTGCGAAGCAAAAGGGCCAGTTATATCCCGCAAAAGCTTTTACAGTTATTAATTATATCAGTTGATGGAATATTATTATATTTGATAATATCGATAAATAATCATAAAACCCCCAATCTTCTTGATATACTGAAGGTAAGAGACAGGTTCATATAGCAATTGCGACTTACATTATATTGGTTTTGGAATGAATCTAATGCTATTTCATAGGCACTACATGTGTCGGTTGCTGTTCTCTTTAAATGTGACTAAAATTGGTGAAAGTCGGCAGATCGGTGTGCAGCATTGTGCGGTAGTTTGCATGATTGTGACAGATAACAAAGCATCTCCTAAAGAATGCGCTTTATACGTGAATCAATAGCCGTCCCATTGTGTCTAGTGTAAGTCATAACTCTGTTTACATATTTAGAGCGCCACGTCCTAAAGGAACTGTTAATATTTCCCGAAAGTGAATAATATTTGTCAGAGATTATATATTAACGATCAGTCGAATAATGCAGTAGGCCTACACCGCAATAAGGTCAAAGCTTCCGAATCCAGTCTCCCGGGTATATCCAGCGGGTGAATGGTCGTGCATAGACTGGCTTCGGCTAATGTAGTGTATCAAATACTCGTCATAGGCTAAAGTCGATTTATAATCTAGAAGACATCTAAATTTGGCAGGTTAAACTGCTAAAGGTCTGAAAGCGCGAACACCCAAACTTCTCCGTAAACCTGTCCGTAAACCTTTCCCCAAACTTATCCGTAAACCTTTCCCCAAACTTCTCCGTAAACCTGTCTGTAAACCTTCCCCCAAACTTCTCCGTAAACCTGTCCGTAAACCTTTCCCCAAACCTCTCTGTAAACCTGTCCATAAACCTTTCCCCAAACTTCTCCGTAAACCTTTCCCCAAACTTCTCCGTAAACCTTTCCCCAAACTTCTCCGTAAACCTTTCCCCAAACTTCTCCATAAACCTTTCCCCAAACTTCTCCGTAAACCTTTCCCCAAACTTCTCCGTAAACCTTTCCCCAAACTTCTCCGTAAACCTTTCCCCAAACTTCTCCGTAAACCTTTCCCCAAACTTCTCCGTAAACCTGTCCGTAAACCTTTCCCCAAACTTCTCCGTAAACCTGTCCGTAAACCTTTCCCCAAAATTCTCCGTAAACCTTTCCCCAAACTTCTCCGTAAACCTGTCCGTAAACCTGTTCGTAAACCTGTTTCATAAACCTATCCGTAAACCTTTCCCCAAACTTCTCCGTAAACCTGTCCGTAAACTGCTGTCCGTTTTACGTTTATGCCCGTTATTACCCTATGAGTCCGCCAACTGGGTGATTAACAGCTTAAAGTAAAGGCCACTGCCTCAGATGGCGCGGCACACATCAATTGAATTACAGGGAAACAATTAAAATCCGCCTGGATTGATAATTATACAAGATATTAAATATTAAAAATTCTTTACCGCCTTGGCCTTAAATTTTAATGCGGTTGCCGGTTCTACAGTAATTAATTATTATTTATTTCGTTCTTGTTAGAAGAACCGTGTGAAGAACCACCAAAATTTGTATAAAATTTTGGATAATAATTCGAAAAATTAATAATCATCTTTTTGGCATTTTTTCTGCTCTACTATAAAACGTACATGTTGGACCAAGTTGGAGATGTGTGCATTGTACTTGACACAATTGAACCAGGCGTATTGCGTTGCATTTGTGGGTAATATATATGTATATTTGTATATGAAGACAAATGAAATAAATGCTACTGTTTGTATTTAAGAAAAGTGATGTTTTTATTCTACAGATGATATTTCGGCTATATTGCATAGCCTTTATAAAATCTATTTTTTATTATTCTTATTTGAATTTGTTTACATAGAATATCGTAATTCTTAGTTTGTTGTTAAGGTAACATATACTTAATATAATAAAGTTTTTATTGTTGAATGTAGTCATGGAAGGAGTTCAAGCCCTTTAGATTAGTGAGCAGCATACCAATCCAAAATCGTTCTGATTTTCTAAGTTTCTTTATTGTTTCTACGCAGTTGTCCCTTCCTGGTAATTGATCGATCAAAATAAATTTCAAGTTTTTGGAGGATTTGTTGTGTTTTTCGATGAAATGCACGCCGATATTGCAACTTTTCACACCTTTTTTTATATGAGATTTATAATTTCCAAGCCTCTTCTTGAAATTGATTGTTGAGCCAACACCCTGTAAATTGCATTCTATGCAGATAGCTAAATATACTACATTTTCCGAGTAACAGTTTAGTCGTTTGTTTATTTTAAAAGTCTTGCCTGTAGCTACACATTTGAAATGGTTGGTTTCAATTAAGTAATTTTCACAACAGTCACACTTTTTAGCGCTACAATTGTAACAACCAGGATTATCAATGCATGATAATTGTTTGTATGGATTGGATGGTGCTAGAAGTTCTTTTAGGTTTGGGTTTCTTTTATATGCAACAATTATTTCGTTTTGAGGTAGTATTTTCCTTGCCATTTCGTTTGACTCTAATATACCATAATGTTTACTGATAAGTCTTTTAAAATTTGGAGCCATTGGGTTATACGTTGTTACTAAAACTGTTGGATTTTTAATACTTTTGTTTTTTCCTTTATAATTTCTTGCTTCCGATCTTTGCATGTTCCTAACTTCTTCAAAGACTGTATTTACATGATCTGCATTATGTCCATACTTAATTAGGTGGTTCTTGTACACGTTACCTTGAGTCACGTAGTCTTTATCTTTTGTGTTAATTCTTTTCAACCTTAAGGCAACTCCTTTAGGAATTCGTTGATTTGGCATTTAGGGTGGGCAGATTTACTATTTAAATATATATGTGAATCTGTAGGTTTACTATACACTGATGTTGTTAACTGATTATTTTCAATTGTTATGTTTAGATCTAAAAAGTGTAACCATTTAGCACCTATATCCAGTGTAAACTTAAGTTTTGGATCCAATGTATTTAATAGCTTAAAGAATTCGAATAGACGCCTTTTTGAACCACGCCATATGGAGAATATATCGTCTCTGTATCTAAACCAACATCTTAATTCAGGGTATCTTTTTTTCTTGTTAATTACTTTTATATCAATATCTCCTGCCACTATGTCAGCGTAAGAACAAGAATTTTTGGGTCCCATTGCAGTGCCGTCTGTTTGTATCCAAAACTCATTTTGATACTGTGATACGTTGTTTTTTAGGCAAATTTCCAATGCTTCAATAATGCAGTCAGAAGGTACATCAAACAAATGTATATTTTCTTTTAATTTATTAGAAACTATATTGATCCCGTTTTTGTTGTCAATAGAAGGAAACATATTAATAATATCAAAACTAATCAATATATCATTATCTGCAATTTCATGTAAATTTAATTCGTCTATTATTTCCAGCATGTGTGAGGTATCTTTTACCCGATGTGGTAATGTGTTAGCTATCTTTTTGCAGTATGTTTCTACAAATTGAGAAAGATTTTCTGTTGCGCTACCACAACCTGATGTTATTACACGCGCAGGTGCTTGTTCTTTGTGTAGTTTTATTCTTGGATAATTTGTTCCCGGTGTAGGTTCAGAGTTTAATAAAATATAATTTACCCATTTATTGCTTAGTCCCAGGTCTTTCCATTTTTCAGTCCAGTTTGTAATTTGGTTTAAAATTGAAAAACTCGGGTCTTTTTCAACTTTCTTAAATGATCCACATTCCATTTGCTCTTTTAGTTTTTTGTTGTCTGTTTCCTTATCAATGAATACAAAAGAATTTCCTTTGTCTTGTAATCTCATAATATATTCCTTATCATTTATGTTTGTTTTTCTAAATTTATTTAATGCTTCTCTTTCTTGAGGATCTATGTTGTCTCTTACTTTCTTTAACTTAGTATCTTTAAAAATATCTTTCTCAATACTGTCAAGAAATACTTCGATTGCTGGAATATTGCATTTTGGTGGATTTCGTGTTGATGCTATGTGTGGTGGAAATAATGAATTGTCAACTTTGTCTGCTGATTCTATATTAATTACTTCCATATTGTCTTTATAAAAAAATGCTTTCCATAGCACTTTTCTTTTAAAATTTTGCCAGTTTCTTTGTATATCGTCCCAATTGACACTCATTGGCTGTGGTACAAATGAAGGCCCCAAACTACATAATTTAATAAGTCCGGGAGCAATTTTTTGTTCTGTTAAATTAAATACTTTTACGTTACTATTTGTTGTTACATTAACATTTCCAATGCTTTCATTTTCCTGTTCTAGAACATTTAAGGATTTCTCCAAATTTCCTAGACTTTCTTTATTATTTTTTGACATAATATCATTTACTAATGATCTCATTTTATTTCTAAACACATTAATATTGTTGTCATTTACATATGAAAAGTTGTAAATACCATCACTACTGTCTATACACATTTTACCGAACTTACATACGTACACGCCACATTGATAACTATTAAATTGTACTCTTTTTATTGGTGGTTCTATTATAATTTCGATGTCCAAAATGTTGTTTTTCAATGCCTCTTTTTTAATCCAATATTTTAAGCTGTTTATAATCTTTATATTTTGTCCACCCATAGAATCTAAGTAAAATATTTTTCGTGATTTCGGTTTAAATATTACTAAAACCCAATGGTTACCATTCATAAGGACCGGGAAGTACAAACCATCGTAATTGAATATGTTTATTTTTGAAGTCCATTGTTTTATGGCATTGTATCCCCCACGTTCAGAGTTTAATATTTCAAAAAAATGTGTGTTGAATGTTCTGTTCAAAGTTTTCGTGTTGCAATCGCACCAATATCTAAGCAAACTTTCCACAATATTGTCAGTTAACCATCCCTCCTCTTTTAAACTGTCAATATCCGTTTCGTAAATAGGTATTTCCGCAATAGTGCTTTTACAATTACTATCTGCATCACCTTTAAACAGTACACTTTCAGATAATATAATCATGCTGTCTTTATTTTGATTTTCTATGTTGTATGACAATTCAATTATGCTGTTGCTGTCTTCATGTTGATTTATTTTGTTTTCGCCTGAGTCTGATATTCCAGATAATTCTATTATGCTGTCACTCTCTTCATATTGATTTTTTATGTTATTGCCCGAGTCCAATATTCCTGATAGTTCAAGTATGTTGTCCTCGTTAATATTTATATTGTTATCTTGTACATGTACAGGCACACTAATATTTTTCCCGTTTAGTTGCTCACTAATATCTTGTTGTTGAAGTTTTGCTTCTGAATGCAGACATAGACCATCGCGTTTGTATTTATTTATTTCTCTTTTGGAATAATACTTGGAAAGGTTTGTAACACGCTTAGTTAATTTATTTTCTAGTTCCATACGGTCTTCATTGTTCGTTACCTTGTTTAATATCTGGTTTTGTTTTGCCTTTAGCTGATCCATGTTTCTCTTATTGTGGTTCAAAAAAATACTAATTAATTTTTTTGAACATTTCTTTAAAGATGAATTGACTTTTGTACATAAAATGTTATCAGTTGCGCCGCAATGAAATTTTACTTTTAAACCAAGTGGTATACTTCCACATCGTTGGTGATGTCTTAGGTACTCAACATGGTGTTTATATCGTGCGTACTTCTCACTACAATGTAATAATTCTTTCTGAACGGAACATAAACTTTGGTCCATAATACAAAACAGCTTCAAAGGGAACAGTGTATAAATGAAGATAATATTTATAACATATGAATAATATGCACTGCCCAGCATTTGTAAATTTAGTAATTATGAAGACAAATGAAATAAATGCTACTGTTTGTATTTAAAAAAAGTGATGTTTTTATTCTACAGATGATATTTCGGCTATATTGCATAGCCTTTATCAAATCTATTTTTTATTATTCTTATTTGAATTTGTTTACATAGAATATCGTAATTCTTAGTTTGTTGTTAAGGTAACATATATTTAATATAATAAAGTTTTTATTGTTGAATGTAGTCATGGAAGGAGTTCAAGCCCTTTAGATTAGTGAGCAGCATACCAATCCAAAATTGTTCTGATTTTCTAAGTTTCTTTATTGTTTCTACACAGTTGTCCCTTCCTGGTAATTGATCGATCAAAATAAATTTCAAGTTTTTGAAGGATTTGTTGTGTTTTTCGATGAAATGCACGCCGATATTGCAACTTTTCACACCTTTTTTTATATGAGATTTATAATTTCCAAGCCTCTTCTTGAAATTGATTGTTGAGCCAACACCCTGTAAATTGCATTCTATGCAGATAGCTAAATATACTATATTTTCCGAGTAACAGTTTAGTCGTTTGTTTATTTTAAAAGTCTTGCCTGTAGCTACACATTTGAAATGGTTGGTTTCAATTAAGTAATTTTCACAACAGTCACACTTTTTAGCGCTATAATTGTAACAACCAGGATTATCAATGCATGATAATTGTTTGTATGGATTGGATGGTGCTAGAAGTTCTTTTAGGTTTGGGTTTCTTTTATATGCAACAATTATTTCGTTTTGAGGTAGTATTTTCCTTGCCATTTCGTTTGACTCTAATATACCATAATGTTTACTGATAAGTCTTTTAAAATTTGGAGCCATTGGGTTATACGTTGTTACTAAAACTGTTGGATTTTTAATACTTTTGTTTTTTCCTTTATAATTTCTTGCTTCTGATCTTTGCATGTTCCTAACTTCTTCAAAGACTGTATTTACATGATCTGCATTATGTCCACACTTAATTAGGTGGTTCTTGTACACGTTACCTTGAGTCACGTAGTCTTTATCTTTTGTGTTAATTCTTTTCAACCTTAAGGCAACTCCTTTAGGAATTCCGTTGATTTGGCATTTAGGGTGGGCAGATTTACTATTTAAATATATATGTGAATCTGTAGGTTTACTATACACTGATGTTGTTAACTGATTATTTTCAATTGTTATGTTTAGATCTAAAAAGTGTAACGATTTAGCACCTATATCCAGTGTAAACTTAAGTTTTGGATCCAATGTATTTAATAGCTTAAAGAATTCGAATAGACGCCTTTTTGAACCACGCCATATGGAGAATATATCGTCTCTGTATCTAAACCAACATCTTAATTCAGGGTATCTTTTTTTCTTGTTAATTACTTTTATATCAATATCTCCTGCCACTATGTCAGCGTAAGAACAAGAATTTTTGGGTCCCATTGCAGTGCCGTCTGTTTGTATCCAAAACTCATTTTGATACTGTGATACGTTGTTTTTTAGGCAAATTTCCAATGCTTCAATAATGCAGTCAGAAGGTACATCAAACAAATGTATATTTTCTTTTAATTTATTAGAAACTATATTGATCCCGTTTTTGTTGTCAATAGAAGGAAACATATTAATAATATCAAAACTAATCAATATATCATTATCTGCAATTTCATGTAAATTTAATTCGTCTATTATTTCCAGCATGTGTGAGGTATCTTTTACCCGATGTGGTAATGTGTTAGCTATCTTTTTGCAGTATGTTTCTACAAATTGAGAAAGATTTTCTGTTGCGCTACCACAACCTGATGTTATTACACGCGCAGGTGCTTGTTCTTTGTGTAGTTTTATTCTTGGATAATTTGTTCCCGGTGTAGGTTCAGAGTTTAATAAAATATAATTTACCCATTTATTGCTTAGTCCCAGGTCTTTCCATTTTTCAGTCCAGTTTGTAATTTGGTTTAAAATTGAAAAACTCGGGTCTTTTTCAACTTTCTTAAATGATCCACATTCCATTTGCTCTTTTAGTTTTTTGTTGTCTGTTTCCTTATCAATGAATACAAAAGAATTTCCTTTGTCTTGTAATCTCATAATATATTCCTTATCATTTATGTTTGTTTTTCTAAATTTATTTAATGCTTCTCTTTCTTGAGGATCTATGTTGTCTCTTACTTTCTTTAACTTAGTATCTTTAAAAATATCTTTCTCAATACTGTCAAGAAATACTTCGATTGCTGGAATATTGCATTTTGGTGGATTTCGTGTTGATGCTATGTGTGGTGGAAATAATGAATTGTCAACTTTGTCTGCTGATTCTATATTAATTACTTCCATATTGTCTTTATAAAAAAATGCTTTCCATAGCACTTTTCTTTTAAAATTTTGCCAGTTTCTTTGTATATCGTCCCAATTGACACTCATTGGCTGTGGTACAAATGAAGGCCCCAAACTACATAATTTAATAAGTCCGGGAGCAATTTTTTGTTCTGTTAAATTAAATACTTTTACGTTACTATTTGTTGTTACATTAACATTTCCAATGCTTTCATTTTCCTGTTCTAGAACATTTAAGGATTTCTCCAAATTTCCTAGACTTTCTTTATTATTTTTTGACATAATATCATTTACTAATGATCTCATTTTATTTCTAAACACATTAATATTGTTGTCATTTACATATGAAAAGTTGTAAATACCATCACTACTGTCTATACACATTTTACCGAACTTACATACGTACACGCCACATTGATAACTATTAAATTGTACTCTTTTTATTGGTGGTTCTATTATAATTTCGATGTCCAAAATGTTGTTTTTCAATGCCTCTTTTTTAATCCAATATTTTAAGCTGTTTATAATCTTTATATTTTGTCCACCCATAGAATCTAAGTAAAATATTTTTCGTGATTTCGGTTTAAATATTACTAAAACCCAATGGTTACCATTCATAAGGACCGGGAAGTACAAACCATCGTAATTGAATATGTTTATTTTTGAAGTCCATTGTTTTATGGCATTGTATCCCCCACGTTCAGAGTTTAATATTTCAAAAAAATGTGTGTTGAATGTTCTGTTCAAAGTTTTCGTGTTGCAATCGCACCAATATCTAAGCAAACTTTCCACAATATTGTCAGTTAACCATCCCTCCTCTTTTAAACTGTCAATATCCGTTTCGTAAATAGGTATTTCCGCAATAGTGCTTTTACAATTACTATCTGCATCACCTTTAAACAGTACACTTTCAGATAATATAATCATGCTGTCTTTATTTTGATTTTCTATGTTGTATGACAATTCAATTATGCTGTTGCTGTCTTCATGTTGATTTATTTTGTTTTCGCCTGAGTCTGATATTCCAGATAATTCTATTATGCTGTCACTCTCTTCATATTGATTTTTTATGTTATTGCCCGAGTCCAATATTCCTGATAGTTCAAGTATGTTGTCCTCGTTAATATTTATATTGTTATCTTGTACATGTACAGGCACACTAATATTTTTCCCGTTTAGTTGCTCACTAATATCTTGTTGTTGAAGTTTTGCTTCTGAATGCAGACATAGACCATCGCGTTTGTATTTATTTATTTCTCTTTTGGAATAATACTTGGAAAGGTTTGTAACACGCTTAGTTAATTTATTTTCTAGTTCCATACGGTCTTCATTGTTCGTTACCTTGTTTAATATCTGGTTTTGTTTTGCCTTTAGCTGATCCATGTTTCTCTTATTGTGGTTCAAAAAAATACTAATTAATTTTTTTGAACATTTCTTTAAAGATGAATTGACTTTTGTACATAAAATGTTATCAGTTGCGCCGCAATGAAATTTTACTTTTAAACCAAGTGGTATACTTCCACATCGTTGGTGATGTCTTAGGTACTCAACATGGTGTTTATATCGTGCGTACTTCTCACTACAATGTAATAATTCTTTCTGAACGGAACATAAACTTTGGTCCATAATACAAAACAGCTTCAAAGGGAACAGTGTATAAATGAAGATAATATTTATAACATATGAATAATATGCACTGCCCAGCATTTGTAAATTTAGTAATTATGAAGACAAATGAAATAAATGCTACTGTTTGTATTTAAGAAAAGTGATGTTTTTATTCTACAGATGATATTTCGGCTATATTGCATAGCCTTTATCAAATCTATTTTTTATTATTCTTATTTGAATTTGTTTACATAGAATATCGTAATTCTTAGTTTGTTGTTAAGGTAACATATACTTAATATAATAAAGTTTTTATTGTTGAATGTAGTCATGGAAGGAGTTCAAGCCCTTTAGATTAGTGAGCAGCATACCAATCCAAAATCGTTCTGATTTTCTAAGTTTCTTTATTGTTTCTACGCAGTTGTCCCTTCCTGGTAATTGATCGATCAAAATAAATTTCAAGTTTTTGGAGGATTTGTTGTGTTTTTCGATGAAATGCACGCCGATATTGCAACTTTTCACACCTTTTTTTATATGAGATTTATAATTTCCAAGCCTCTTCTTGAAATTGATTGTTGAGCCAACACCCTGTAAATTGCATTCTATGCAGATAGCTAAATATACTATATTTTCCGAGTAACAGTTTAGTCGTTTGTTTATTTTAAAAGTCTTGCCTGTAGCTACACATTTGAAATGGTTGGTTTCAATTAAGTAATTTTCACAACAGTCACACTTTTTAGCGCTACAATTGTAACAACCAGGATTATCAATGCATGATAATTGTTTGTATGGATTGGATGGTGCTAGAAGTTCTTTTAGGTTTGGGTTTCTTTTATATGCAACAATTATTTCGTTTTGAGGTAGTATTTTCCTTGCCATTTCGTTTGACTCTAATATACCATAATGTTTACTGATAAGTCTTTTAAAATTTGGAGCCATTGGGTTATACGTTGTTACTAAAACTGTTGGATTTTTAATACTTTTGTATTTTCCTTTATAATTTCTTGCTTCCGATCTTTGCATGTTCCTAACTTCTTCAAAGACTGTATTTACATGATCTGCATTATGTCCATACTTAATTAGGTGGTTCTTGTACACGTTACCTTGAGTCACGTAGTCTTTATCTTTTGTGTTAATTCTTTTCAACCTTAAGGCAACTCCTTTAGGAATTCCGTTGATTTGGCATTTAGGGTGGGCAGATTTACTATTTAAATATATATGTGAATCTGTAGGTTTACTATACACTGATGTTGTTAACTGATTATTTTCAATTGTTATGTTTAGATCTAAAAAGTGTAACCATTTAGCACCTATATCCAGTGTAAACTTAAGTTTTGGATCCAATGTATTTAATAGCTTAAAGAATTCGAATAGACGCCTTTTTGAACCACGCCATATGGAGAATATATCGTCTCTGTATCTAAACCAACATCTTAATTCAGGGTATCTTTTTTTCTTGTTAATTACTTTTATATCAATATCTCCTGCCACTATGTCAGCGTAAGAACAAGAATTTTTGGGTCCCATTGCAGTGCCGTCTGTTTGTATCCAAAACTCATTTTGATACTGTGATACGTTGTTTTTTAGGCAAATTTCCAATGCTTCAATAATGCAGTCAGAAGGTACATCAAACAAATGTATATTTTCTTTTAATTTATTAGAAACTATATTGATCCCGTTTTTGTTGTCAATAGAAGGAAACATATTAATAATATCAAAACTAATCAATATATCATTATCTGCAATTTCATGTAAATTTAATTCGTCTATTATTTCCAGCATGTGTGAGGTATCTTTTACCCGATGTGGTAATGTGTTAGCTATCTTTTTGCAGTATGTTTCTACAAATTGAGAAAGATTTTCTGTTGCGCTACCACAACCTGATGTTATTACACGCGCAGGTGCTTGTTCTTTGTGTAGTTTTATTCTTGGATAATTTGTTCCCGGTGTAGGTTCAGAGTTTAATAAAATATAATTTACCCATTTATTGCTTAGTCCCAGGTCTTTCCATTTTTCAGTCCAGTTTGTAATTTGGTTTAAAATTGAAAAACTCGGGTCTTTTTCAACTTTCTTAAATGATCCACATTCCATTTGCTCTTTTAGTTTTTTGTTGTCTGTTTCCTTATCAATGAATACAAAACAATTTCCTTTGTCTTGTAATCTCATAATATATTCCTTATCATTTATGTTTGTTTTTCTAAATTTATTTAATGCTTCTCTTTCTTGAGGATCTATGTTGTCTCTTACTTTCTTTAACTTAGTATCTTTAAAAATATCTTTCTCAATACTGTCAAGAAATACTTCGATTGCTGGAATATTGCATTTTGGTGGATTTCGTGTTGATGCTATGTGTGGGGGAAATAATGAATTGTCAACTTTGTCTGCTGATTCTATATTAATTACTTCCATATTGTCTTTATAAAAAAATGCTTTCCATAGCACTTTTCTTTTAAAATTTTGCCAGTTTCTTTGTATATCGTCCCAATTGACACTCATTGGCTGTGGTACAAATGAAGGCCCCAAACTACATAATTTAATAAGTCCGGGAGCAATTTTTTGTTCTGTTAAATTAAATACTTTTACGTTACTATTTGTTGTTACATTAACATTTCCAATGCTTTCATTTTCCTGTTCTAGAACGTTTAAGGATTTCTCCAAATTTCCTAGACTTTCTTTATTATTTTTTGACATAATATCATTTACTAATGATCTCATTTTATTTCTAAACACATTAATATTGTTGTCATTTACATATGAAAGGTTGTAAATACCATCACTACTGTCTATACACATTTTACCGAACTTACATACGTACACGCCACATTGATAACTATTAAATTGTACTCTTTTTATTGGTGGTTCTATATATATTTAGTAGAATAACATTCTACTAAATAAAATTAAAGAAAACGATTATAATAAAATTACATAATAATACATACATAATATAAAATAATAAAATAAATATAAAATAATGTAGTCACACACCCACTCCATATGTTATTACGTTATGGAGTCCCTAGATATTTGTTGGATTAGGGAGGTGGTCGTGGGAAGAGTATCTTGCCTTCCATAGTTTCCGGACAGTTTTCGGTCTCTTTCCAGTAAACATAAACGACCAGCTGGGCTATTGAGTGGTTGTGTTACTTTCTCCGCTCCCTTGGCCTGTCTAATCTTCGCCGGGTTAAGATGGGGAGGCCATTCATCTTCTTTACTTAGGAAGTCGGGTTCACCTAACCAGTCTGGAGTATCTGTCAGTTCTTGAGGAGTTGCTCCTCTGGAGGCGATGTCGGCTAGATTGATCGTCTTGGGACAATGTCTCCATTGATCTACATTGGAGTTGATGTCGTCATTATCTGAGGAGTATGGTGTTCCCTCAGTTGGGTCGTCAACTTCACTGCTCTCCACTTCCCGTTCACTTAATTGATATACCTGTTCTTTTGGTAATCTTTCTATAAGAGTTCTACAAGAAGGGCCAGTAAAGTACCAACCTACTCTAGTTCTTCCCGCATAGACTTGTAGTGGTTGCGGTTGAGCAGGCCGTTTCTCCAATGTCTCGAGCGCTTCATGCGCATTTTGACCGATGAGTATTTGGACTCCAGGGTAATCGGTGTTGAATCTAGGTATTTCAAGCTGCTGGGTGAAATCGTCCTCATCCCAGTTATAAGGTTCCACTTGGCTGGTCGCGAAGTTCTTTATCGCTACCATTTTTACTGACCTTATGCTGTGTTCTCCTAGTTCATCCTGGGGGGTGGACAACGCGCCTACATAATAATCCGCTATTACGGTAGATTTCCAAACCTGCATAATTCCTGACATGTTTAGCTTAGTTCGGAACTTGGGTTGTCCAGCAAAGATGTATTCGGCTAGTTCTTTGTCGATGAATGTTCCTGTACTACCGGAGTCAAGGAGGGCGTTCACTACATAACTCCTTTTAGGTCCGTGGACCCTTACCTGGACTACAGGAAATTCTCGGATTCCTACATTGGAAGGTGGCGCTTTCCAAGATGGTTGTCTGTCAGAAGTAGTTAGGGGGAGCTCACTGTCGGTTTCCTTCTCATACGTAAGTGCTCGATACACTGCGGTATTTATTAAGTAACAGGATTCGTTTTCGTCTGAGAATTCGTCCGTATAGAATCCTTCCATTTCAGAAATTTGGTCGGAGAATTCGTCCGTATAGAATCCTTCCATCTCAGAACTTTGGTCAGTGTCGTTCACATCACTGAATTGGACATGTAGTTTGGACTCACTTACCTGACTCGGGCTGTTTCTTTCGAATTCGGTGTGCAACAAAATATGATGTTTCGCGCCGCACTTCGCACACCTTGCGTCGGAGTAACAGGTTCGCCGTTGGTGTCCTCGTCTGAGGCAATTATAACACAACCGCTTATCCCACATGACTTCACGTCTATCCTTTAATGATTTCTTTAGGAATTTATCACACATATTCAAACGGTGGGGCCCGTCGCACAACACACATTTGGGCTTGATGTTACTTACTTTAACATGTGCTGTGTGGTGCACGCTCGTTCTTTCCTCGGGCTTTCTCACCTGAATTCTCTTGGGAGACGTAGGAGGAGTTTTTCTTACCTGTTCTCTCCTGTCATTGGTTCGAGACTTGAATTTACTTACCTGTTCTTTAGGCGTTTTATTGACATAATAAGATCTTTCAGTGTCTTTCCCGCTATCCTCTCCTTGAGAAGTCTGGCTTTCGCTGTCGTCTGTATAACACACTGGTATTACCTTTCTCCTAGAGACGGGTTTCTCACTTACCTTGTTTTCCGGTGTCTTCTCTCTGGACTGCTTTATGAGCTGTAATTTCACTTCGAAATCCAAGAATGACATGAGATCAGCCATGGTAGGGTCTCGTTGTTGTTGTTCCATCATATATAACACTGTCTTGTCCCAGCGTGTACCTACTCCACCCTTTGGCAGAGTTGATGCTAAGGCTCCTACAACCATAGAATTCTGGTATTCATGAGACTTACCTAACCAATCTAGCTGTCTACAGATCTCCTGAATTTCGTCGGAAAACTCTATAATCCCGCTGCTAAGAAACTTTCGGGGCGCCATTAATTTTGCATACAAATACCTAGCTATGTTAGTCCTATTACCATACCTGATGTTTATTGTATCCCAAACTTGTCTTAATCCATCTGGATGTCCAATAAACTTTAACGCCATTAACTTGGGAGATCCCTCCAAGCACTCGATGAGGAATCTCAGTTTTTCTCCGTTAGATAACACGGAGTTCTGTATGTTATCTTTGTAATATTCATTAAAAGGTAACCATTTCATCTCATCTCCATTGAACTTGACGATCTCTCCCATCTTTACCGCTTGACGGGCTTCGGTTCTAGCCATTTGACGCGTAAAACTTTCTTGGGCCATCGTATTATTTAATATCGAGTTATCGGTATATAAATTTCTCGGATTATTATCAAGTCTATAGGGAATATCACTGTCAACAGGTTTATAATTACCCTTAATAGGGTTTACTATAGGAGTTTCTACTTCACTAACACTAACAGTATAGATGCGTGTAGGCTCCACACCTTGCGCATGAAATACTTCAGACCTAACAGGTTGACACATTGTTACAGAGGGTGGTGGTATACCCTGTTGTAAATTTACTAACTTATCGCGTTCTAACGCGATACTTTGCTGCACTTCTTGCAACGCTAACCTACCCTCTCTTACTGCTCCCTTTAACTGCTGAACAGTCCCTTCCAACTCCCGGACCTGCTGGGAGGAACATTTACAATGTTCCCTCAGCTGCCCGAGCAGGAGACCCATCTCCCGTCGTCCCTCAGCTACCCACTCGACCGCCGAAGCGGGAGTCACCAACGTAGTAGCGGGCAAGCGAGAGACAACGGGCAATAAATTCTTAATATCTCGCTCGGCGTCCAGGATGGGTTCGGACTCGGGAACAGTCCTACTGGGCACAGGTAGTTTCGTGCTGTGCAAAGGGAGTTTAGAGGTAGGTTCTGGGAGTACAGGTGTCTCTATCACCGCAGGGGTGGCTTTGAGAACAGGCCTAATTATTTCAGGCTCATCTACTATAGTAGGGAGTCTTTCTACTGTAATAATTTGGTCTGTGGGTTCTGTACTACCTAAGTCTGTGCTAGCTAGTCTCACCGCAGGAGGCAAATTAGGTAACTTCGGACAGTGTGGCATTCTTCTACGCCTGCTTGAACGAGATTTATTACCTCTACTTTCGGGATCTCTTATATCACCTTCATCGGAGGAGGCAAATAACTGTCTTCTGGTTTGTCTCCTCAAGTCTGCTTCTGCCACTGCCTCTGCCGCTTTTCTTTCCGCTTCTGCCGCTGCTACTTTTCTTTCTGCTTCTGCAGCTGCCGCTGCTGCTGCTTTTCTGTCTTCTATCCTTTCAAGACACTGTCCAAGTCGAAGACTCATTCTAACACCTTTCAAAAGACTATCTGACAGTGCCCGTTTTGTGTCAGATATGTTTGATTGTACAGTTGAATGCCTACTGCTATATTACAGTTAAAGCAAGTTTAGTAATTCAGTATCACTGTTAGCCTAGTAATTAATTACCGATATCGTTACTCTATGTAACGTGATATATATACAATATATTAGAATACTGGTATGCTTATAGTATATATAAGTATTATTACAGACTAGGTTTGTCACAGAATACCGGTATGCAGCTTACACTTATAATATATATATATAAGTATAATTACAGACTAGAATCAATTACAGAATACCGGTATAATTTCAGCCTAAAATTTATAGAAATAAATATAATAAGCCTATTGTAAATACCGGTATGTCAATTATTTTAGAATAATTGAATTTCTGAAATTTTAGGGGTTACTTGGTTACTTTAACTTACTTTATTACCGTTATTTGAGCAGTAGTCCAACTGATATTGAGACCTAGTTGTTGTATGGCAGGCCTACT